>JAQGDQ010001353.1:0-45053 GCA_030141605.1 Tubiluchus corallicola
GCACAAGCGATCCACCTACAACTACCTAATCAGACACATACACGGCATCTCGTGGGAGGAGGGAATGATCGAGTACGCAGAATTGGAAAACATTCTACGACAGACCACCAGAGGCAGGATCACCTACGTCAAGGGAGCAGAGATGTACGATTTCGTCAAAAAACATCTCCCCAAAAATCGCGTGGTCATACGCGTGGAGGATCTGGAAAGCGAGCGCCCGCCGCCCGCCATACGTTGGCAGAGCAATGGACGAGGCAGAGCGGTTCGGGCGTCCGAAACGATTGCCAACTACGTTCTAACGTGTCAGTCCAAACGGTCAACATCGTCGCCACGGCTTCGTTCTCGCAGCGCTTCGATCTGAACGAACTCCGGCGGAGAACGGGCGGAAGACGCTACGAAAGAAAACCGCAAATGCTTCTGCTAAAGCGACTGGGCGGGACGCTGATGATTTTTGCCTCCGGCTCCGTGGTGGCCAACGGTTTTTCGGAGGAAAAAGTACTACGCAATGCGATCGAAGAACTCTCGAAAGGTCTCGAACTGACGCCCGCCAACGGGATCGCAATTCGCACCATCACCGCCAGAGCCAAAATTCGCTGCAGATTGAAACTGGGTGCACTGTACGAAGAACTCGTTCGTCCTTCGACGCATTCTTTTAGAGAAGTGTTTTACGAAGTGGAACTATTTCCCAAACTAACTTGCAAATGCGAGCAAATTACTCTGAACATTTTTCACACCGGAAGCATAATAATGATGGGCGGGACAAAGGTCGAGGATTTCTCTCGCGTTTTCCGCAAATTTAACGAATTCGTTTTTAACAACAATAACGTTTGTCTGTATCACATCGACGACGACGACGACAATCCATGTACTCGCTCGTCGTCATTAGTGTAGTTTTACTGTAATTTTGCGTAATTTGTGTAATTTGCGAAAAAAACAGAAAATGTAGAACTATCATGTCACCATAATAATAATAATAATCTAGTTTTAGCACGTATGTATTTTGCATAAAAAATGTAAAAAAATAAAAAAAGATTTGTGAAAATGCATTTATCGAACTTTGGCGTTTGAAATAAATCTCCACACGCACACACACGCGCACACACACACACACACACACACATCTAAACCCGCGAGAGAAGTGGTCGCGGAAAAGGGAGGGCACCCGAGAGAGAGAAGTGGTCGCGGAAAAGGGCCGGCACTGCGCGAGTGGCGGGAAAAAGATTTCCCTCATTGCCTGCAGTGGACGATTCCACGCGACGGAGGGGTGGGTTGCAGGGGGGTGTCCCCGACCCCCGGGACGGACGTTTGCACGCGGCGGAGGGGTGGCAGGGGCTCCCCAATTAGCGCCAATTAGCGCCAATTAGCACTAATTAGTCCTCGGCGGGAACTCCACTTCTCCCTTTTTCTTCGTTTGAGGCGCTTTTTACCTCGTTTCACACACTTTCACACGCTTTCGCGCACTTTCACACGCTTTCACGCGCTTTCACACACTTTCACGTGCTTTCGAGCGCTTTCGCGCGGTTTAAAATGGGGCGTCAAAAAAAGAAGCCATCCAGGGGCCAGGGGTCAATGAACTTTGGTCACGTGACCTAGAGTTCAAGGTCATTCGATCCAAATGAAGCCATGCGGGAGGGAAAAACTGCAAAATTTTTACCTCGTTTCACACGCCTTTTCTTCGTTTTTCTTTGTTTTTCGCGCTTTTTCGTCGATTTCGGTCACGTGCACACTTTCACACGGGTTTTCACACTTTTTTAGGGGTTTTCGTGGATTTTCGCACTTTTTTAGGGGTGTTTTTCCCCACCCCCCCGGGGAAATCCCCACCCCCCCCGGGAAATCGGCCAGAGGTGTAACATCTATCCTACTGTCACTATCCATCATAAAATTTTCTTTTAATTCATCGTGAACTTAATATAGAGCGTCATTGACAGTGGAGCATCGTGCAAACCATAACCCTCCTCACTAGAAGGCGACATCTCTGAGTTTGAGGTTAAATTTATCACACCCCCATGATATATGACCGAAACATCATTCATTCAATCAATGCACCCCCCAAATGTGACTTGCCATGGGAACTATCATGGGCCCGGAAAGGTTTATGCTAACCTTAATTTAGCTCTATGCACTCCCTCCCCTCAGTATGGGAGCCAAAATAAATAGCCATCCAATAGAATCTCTCTGGTCTCCCTCTAGAGGTTCTGAATTTGGAGAGCTACATTTTCCCTCAATTTTAAATATTTTAAGCCAAAAATGCCACAACTATTGTAAGCTTACAGTCTACTAAATACTCGTAACAAATGCAATATTACTCATGACATTCAGTAATAAACCATTAATAAAAAATTAAGGCATATAGTATCAGCAAGGTCGGCTTTGCATTGGCATCTCTCTTCTTTACTACACGAAATTTTAACTAAATTTTATTCAATATATAAGTAATAATAACATGTTTGCAACAAATTGATATACATAATTCTTTGCTACCCTCATCTAATTAGTAATTTTGATACAAATGACAATCCAAAATTTTTTTGGGCAATTTTCTGGCCAGCAGAATTTTTTGAGTTAGCAGCTTTTTCAACAAGGTTTCTCGTATGGTGAGTATCACTAACAGCAATATTCACAATCTTGGCAAGTATTGCTCCATACTGAAATATACAAAGGGCTAAAATTTTCTGAGAGTGAAATTGCTACAAAGAATTTAACATCTCTTTCATTATCACTGAATGTTTGTGTTTGACATGTCGTATACAAAATGAAAAGTCTAATCACATACGTTAACTCAAAATTCAGCTGCTTCAGTATTTCAAAGCTGGAACCTAAACAATTACTAAATAACTCTAAGGTGAAAGTGAGTATCAAGCTATTTACAACATTTTACTTACATACAATTCTTTTATTATAGAATAAAAATTTCACCTGATACGCTCTCACTGTCACAAACCTAATGCAGATTTGCAGTTTAAAGGTCTGCGAATAAAACTAAGTCAATCTGTTGGTATTTTCCACTAAGAATGTAGTTTTGCATTTTATAAAACGAAAATTACAATGTGTTTTTAAAGATTTTGTAATGACTTTTTTCTAATAAATCTTGCAGTTACGTAGAAAATGACAATAAGAAAGTACTGATTACCAAAGCTGCAAACGTGACGATTTGACCATCCGGTATAGTGTTGATAAAATCCACCATTTCATTGGTTTCATCAACTGATGCATGTATGTCAAAAGTGTTAATAGTTGTCCCACCAACCTGCACAAATAAAGATTATATGTCATTAAATGAAAAGCTTCTAATTTAATTAACTCATCATTTTTAATGTTTGTCGTAGCAGATATATCATCTTCTATAAAAAAGATTTCCCTCATTGTATTACTTCTGACTCAGCGATCAAAAAGCTTAGAATGAGAAATTATGATCTTGCCGAGTTTTAGGATTGTATGTATTGTATATATGCATACAATTTGCACTATTCACTAAATTCATATTTCACTGAAAATCACCGCAAAAGAAATAAGTATTATTACCAGCATATTTGCAATTTACAGCATTCACGAACCTGTGGATAATTGAGAACGGCTATGGAAATTCCCCTATATGAAGGCTCTTCGAGTGTCATTCCTACTAAATGTACTACCTATAGTAAAACAAAGTCCAAAGTTACACTACAATAGTACGTGTTACGGAGTTGGCATGGCGGTTAGAGGGCATGCTAAATTGGATGTTAACATTAATATAAAGAACATAATAGAGATATCCTCAGTTCCTGTGGTAAAGAAGTTGGCTTCTCCCTTTTCTCTGACTAGATTGTATATTTTCCAGAAAAAATGCTGAAATAATTTAATTCATAATACATTTTGGATGTCACCAATTCAATTCTACAGCTGCTCAAACTAGCAACTGCAGGTAAATTAAAATGTTAAACCTACTGCAAACAATTTACTCGTTTATACTTTGATGTGTTCTCACTGTTTTCATTCACACTGTATCACCAGGGCTGTATTGTGCCATACTCTGTACAGTAGGAAGGACCGACCATTCCTGCGCTTGTAACTGCCTTAGTTCTTTAACAAACACAATTGCTCTCTAACATTTGTGGGTCACGACCAGCTCGCTAGTCCATGTTGACATAACTCGTCCGGCCCAGGTTCGAGACCCAGTTGGGCTGCAAAGATTTTCGTGAACCGCATATTACATCATGTGTCAGATACCTCATGATGTGTCATGAAGTATACAACTGTGTCAGATAGCAATCATAGGTCACGTCATGGAATGGGTGTCCTGTTACCACTACGATAACAAATCACATCATAAAAATGATGCTGCCCGTCTTAAAGAGACATGTCAATTGCCAAAGTCTGGTGCAGCTGTTGAAATATAAGTACATATTGTAAGAAGTCATAAAATACTCACAAGAGTTGACACTCAAGTTTCTATAATAAACGCACAATACTGTGGAAAGATTCGTTTTTGCAGAAAATTATAATAAAGTAACATAATTTCATAATGCAGGTTTTTCGAAGCTCCAAAAAACTTTACTTTTACTGTGTAAGTATATACCTCTTCACCATTCACTATTACAGACACCAAGTCTTTGCTGGACGTGACTGTTACCTCCATGGTGCCTGAAACAATGTTTTTTTCATAAACAAGGGTAGCCCATATAGGTCTACCATGCACGTAAAATTAGTATACTTTTATGAAAGAAAATGATTCTTAATTTACAGGACACAATTTCTGTTCAGGAATAAAATAACTGATGTACCGTTTTACACCTTTCTTTAACAACAAAGCAAAAGTGCAAACTTAACACATCCACAGAATTATGGACAGATGAACAGGCAGACAGACAGATGTTGAATGAAATGGATGATAAAATGGCACAGAACGATTATCACTCGTACCGTTTAGAAACTTCAAAAATGCATGAATAAGTGTATCAGTCAAATTGGTTTTTATATTGTATGTATTAAACACTCAAGGTGTGTATTTACAAACGAAACAATGACAAAGCATTATCCGCCGAAGCATTTTTACTCTCTGGACAGGTGAAGACTTTACCTGGAGTGGCCTTCTTTTCACAGAGCAACTGATGACCCTGACTACAAACCATTTGTTCAAGTTTCCAATCTGATACTCGCATTTTCACACAATCTTTGTCAGTGTTCTGCAAAAATAAGAAATAAATTTAATGTTTATTTTCCAATGCAAAATAGCTCAAAGCCGAAAGTACTGAATCAGTTGAATTTACGACTTAAGCTGACAGCAGTCAGAAGATTAAGGTTGCATGTGTAATGTTAGTAGAAATGAAAGTGTTTATTTTGTTCTTGTGAGTGCGTTCTACGACTTAATTAACTTTAATTTCACAAGAAAAGCTTTTTAATAATCCTCTAGAATGTTTGCTCAACTAAAATGAAATTCTCCAAACCACAATAAAGTGAAATCATCTGAGGGAATTCTACTTACATGATGCGCTGGACATGAAAGTCCACATGTAACAGACGGCCATGAACCACTTAGCCTTTGTCCGTCCAGCCAGTAATGGTCATTTCTTGTATCATCATATACATAACCAATCCACATTTTGATACCAAGGTCCGTATTGTCGGATTCACGTGGAATGAGTGTTGAGCTTAAAAGTCTAAAAATTTTGTTTTTACATAAGAAATTCATCAAAGAAAATGCAAATAATAATCAATAAAAATATTATTTCTGTGTTCAATCACAAGTTAAAAATCAATTGTAATTGAATATGAGAAGTTTACCTGAAATATCCTTATATTATCATATTATTATAGCTTCTGTACAAATATGCAGAGTGGACATCATTAAAGTCACACAGGTGTGTGGCTCACTTTGCACGCGTATGAACCTAAGCAGGATTCTTTCTTACCTCTCTTTGAGCTGCTCGTCTACAAGCATGACTAGATGGCTTCTACCATATTCATTCCAGCACAAGTCTCTGGCTTCATGCCAAAGTACAGCTGTTTCAACTCTTTGAAAACAGTGAGGATTCCCTGCACAGTCCTTGAACACGTGAGTATAATGTTTATTTGGCGGACAATTGTACAAGGCTAAAACAAATACAAAAACATGTGAACTGCATAGATGTCGCTTTTTAATAATAACATCACTTTAATCATACACAGAATAGATGATTGTTTAAGAAAGGTTTCGCGACTTGGATGACTATTCGAAAGGTTTTAAAAGTCAAACAGTCGCCAAACATTCGCTGTTGTCGCATTAAAAGGGTCACCGGCTTCGCGAAAACCATTTAAATGTTTAAAATTTGACGCAAAACTCGCCACTTCGCTAAAACTTGGCAAAACTGCCGAAAAGTTGTCGTAACATTTGCCAAACATTCGCAAATTAGTCGCGACGTTCGTCAACAATGCGACAACTTGGTGACACGACTTAGCAGCTATTGTGTGACCATTTGAACCTCGGCTGTCCCTCACTTTTTTTGAAAATTCCGTGAATTGTCGTGAAATGACTGCAACATACTCGCACGGATGTCGTGCAACATTTGCTTTGTCGCAGAAGTGGGCAAACATGAGCAAACACGTCAGGTTGGCGATTTTAGCTCCAGAAAAGAGCCAGAAATTCACAAAAATGTGAAAAAAGTTGAGCAAACTTCACACTCATGTCTTGCGACAGTCACGGAAATATTTTGGCAAAATTTTCGATTGTCGTAAGAAAGTTGCGGCCCCGTGAAACCCTTTAGTATTGATGACCGTGTGTACTAGAGAAGTGTAACTTAGGGTATGCATTACAAAACATTCTGAAACTTAATAAAAACACCATACAAGCTAGTACATGGCAATATTAACAGGCCATGAAAAGTACTGAATATTCGTCAAATTGTCAGCATTAATCCTTGTTCCTTCACGTCTCATTGTAAAAAAACTAGTTTTATATCTGTAATTTTGGTTTAGTGATTATAAGCTTTGATGCTTTAAATGAAAGTTACAGACGCATTGATATTAGCCATGTTCAAAATTACATCGTAATAGAAGTCATTTTCACCCGGAAACAATTTTTTGTTTTTCACTGTAAATAGACGAACCAAAAATGTTTTCAGTTTGCAAACAAGATTCAAAACATAAGCAAAACTTTGTATTTAAACAACACCTGAAGAAACACCATCAAAACGAAATTCAGAATAAGTATGCCATCACCTGAATGAGTCAATAAACAAAATTTTAAACAAATAAATTAATTCGAATTATATGAAACAGCTAAAAACTGGCAGCAACTTTATTTTATTTAATTTTGATTTTCCGAAACTTAATAAATAATATGAAAACGAACAATTGCAGCACAATCAATTTAACAGTTTCTTTTTCTAATGACTATTAAGACCTGAGTGCTATTCAGCAGTTAGATTTGCGGAAATGTTGTGAATAAAGATTAATTATTATTATTCATTTCAAATCGTCAAAAATTCAGGATTTCGCTCGACTGCTCATGCATATGATTTTGCTAGAACAACAGGTAAAGTCAGTTCAAATGCTAATAAAAATTATTAGCACAATTTTACAATAGTTCAAAAAAATAGTTATTCTCCCCTAGACATTCAGATTTGCCATTTCTAAGAAATTATGGGAAGCCATTATCTGAACATGTGCGCATGCGCTAAATACAAGTCCAACAGTCTTTTAGATGTAATTTATGATTTTTTATTATCCAAAACACATATTTGACTGACTGACAGACTGACGTATTATGTGCGACTCGACTTTGTTTTATCGGAAGCAAATAAAACGGTTTCTGCTAATCCAAAGTCAAAAATGTAATTAATTGCTATAATTAAAATGTATGATATCAAACATACATCTTTGCCACATCTTACCAACTTGCTAAAGGGAACTCGAATGACAAAGTTTTGTTATAAAACGGTACTGAACAAGAATGACTTCTTTCCTATCCTGTCTCCAAAATGAGGCCAATGGCCTATTTCCTGTCCTAGTTCACCTGTCAAGCAACAGCTTAATTTTGCAAAAAACAAACGCAAGGAGGCACCACGTGCTTATATCCAAAACATCGCTTCCTTAAACGCTCTTCTGCAGCATTTACAAAATTAAAGGAAACCAACTGTGTAATAACGTATCATGATTGACTAAACTGAGAAACATCTAGTTCAAAATCTAACTTAAACAGTACGTGCTTATATCCAAAACAAAATACCTTGTTAAGTTTGTAGCTTTGAATGAGCAGCTCAGAAACTACATATTTATAAATTGTTAATTGTGTCAAATTTTAAACATTCTAATAGGTTCTGTGAAAAATGTTAACAAAAGCTGAGTGTCATTCAACCCAAAGTATGAATTTCCATGGTGATGTCATTTGTCGTGGTGGAATCAACGCATAAATATCCCAACTTCTTGACTTATAAGTCCAGCAAACTTGAGCATTTTAACAAATACAAACTTTTAATCGTAAGAAAGAAAGTTTACAAATTAGTAAACATACGATCATAACAGTTTCCACATGCAGCTCTACAGTAGTGCTGCATATACGCTGGATTCCACTCACATTCTCCAGTGTTCGACCACCAGTCGCAACTTACGTCATTGTTTTTACATTCTGAAATGGAAACAACTGACACTACAGTTAACAGCTGAAAAATATCGAAACAAACTTCTCAGAAGATTTTAATAAGTTTTCCATCCATTATTGAAAATATCAATCATCATATGTCCATTACATCTATTGTAGACATTGGGCAGGCAGACTTCAGAAATGAATGAAAAGTGTGCTCAAGACAGGTAAAAACACAGCAGTAATGCAGTAAAAAAACTAGACACAAAATATCAATAAAATTATGTAAACAATAAGTATTATGGGGCAACTTGGAATGCAAAATTTACGAAGTAAACCAATAGAAAACAGAGAGGTGCTCTTTCTCCATGGCAACGGTATTGCACAAGCCGCAACTATCGTTATACAGACAATGAAAAAGTAAATAAACAGATAACAATTAAGCCGATATTTTAAACTGTCTACTGACTTTTTGAAGATGAAAAAGACTAATCAGTGTTAATACGCAGGGAAAATTCCAAGTCTTTCTGATTATTCATTAGCGAACAACAAATATTCTTTATGTGAAGAACCTCTTTTTATTATCAGTTTACTATTCCATTTGGATGTGTCTACTAATAAGATGACATATTGGGGTTTTAATGGAGTTTAAAAATAAAACAGGCCAACCACTGTTAATATGCAGGATGCGAAGTTCTTCCCGTTACGTAATGCTTTACAGTCTGAGCTGATGCTGGAGAACTGGAATTCTAAAGTTATTCTTGGTTTTAACTACTAATTTGCATCACCTGGCTTCTTACTGAGGTGTGAAACCAGTTTTTGGGATTGGCCTACGTGACGTTGCTTTTAAGAAGTGAGATGTGACTAGTATGGTGACTGGTGGTGTTGTCTAACTCTATTTGAGTTAAAACCTTTTGTACTGTTAGATGTTGGTGGCAAATAATGATGAGCTTCAGCTACGAGTCTGACGATACCAGTTTGTCGACACACCTGTGCACAGATTTGAACTATTGGTACAATTTGTGGAACTTTGAGGTATAACTTTTAGATAGATTTCTTTACTAAAAGCTATAGGAATGAACTAGCCTTTAAATGCTGTTGAAGCAGTAGTCCTCTCTCAGATGCCACTCATTTCTAGTAATAATTTCAAGTGCATTAATGACGCTGCATTGAAAATGACGCTTGTGTTGAAACGATCGTCTGCGCTTAATCATTATAATCGATAAATATCGATACAAATACAGTATCGTATCGAATGGATAAGGAAAACAGCTTAGTATCGTTACTGTACTGATAATATTTTTCAAATACTGGGGCGTCTTTACCAATACGCTTACTAAGCTGTATCCTAGATTTTTGGAACCCAGTGCACCACAAGCAGTTGCTCAGCATGGTTAGATATAAGTGCTATGCAAATACAACAATTAACAATAACACTGCAGTTAATATTATTAGTAATATTGTGAATTGCGCATCATATACTTTAAGCAACCATAAATCCATCTTAGAGGCGGGTGATCATCAACTATCAGCTTGACGTCGTAATGTCTTGATACGCCTCATGTAATGACCAACACCTTATTACATTCAATGGAAAATTATTTCCTAGCGTGCTTATGTACGGCACATGAAATATGCTATGAATGGTCATCTAGACACCCACTTCAACAAGCAATTATTATGTATACTTTACTTTGAAATGCGACATAACTAATCTGGAATGCAGACCCTTGGATTACTTGCTAATCGAGTTTTGCCTGTCAGCTGCCTCGATAAAAAAAGTTAACTTATTTACCTCCTTCAAAACCACAAACTTTGCATGTCGATGGACAATTTTTGTACATGTAATCTGCATTTTTAAAGCAACCGCCATTTTGACTCAACGTGGAACAATTGTCAACTTCATCCGAACAATCTAGAACAAACAAATTAGGTAATAAGATCAAAGCAAATTACTGTGACAATACAATTATTATCAAAACTCTGCTGCTTTTCTCATTATTAAAATTGGAAAATATTATTGCATTACACCTATTCCAAGTGAGTTGCACTGGCTACAGGTAAAATACCCGATTCACTTTAAAAAAAAATAACCTACACAAACACAACACGATTTTGTACCCTAATATCTCATACATTTTTTATTACGCCATAATATAGACGGAACTTTTTATTCTAACACTAATGAACATATTGATTTACATCAACCAGTTCCAAATACAGTATTTTATGATGACAAAAGTCCTTCTATATCTCTGTAATAACTATTGTTATACATTGTGCAAACTCATTAGATTATTTTAAACGATATTTCAAAACATATTTGTTTAAGTTGTAGTTTTTATAATGAATAATTTTTTTTGAATGTATTTTAAAGTTTGAATCTTATGAATTTTAAAAATATTTCATTGTTTACTGTGCTGAGATTTTAAACAATGCAGTGCGCTGTACATATAAAGTTTGCATACAGTAACTTACAGCAAAATGCATCTGCAGCAAAGGAAACTACAATATACACACATACAAATTATTAAATAGTCTCATATATCATTGCATTCACGCAATTGTATTTTTATACCTCTTAACAAGGTTACATGAAAAAATGACAATTGAAAGTTGTTCAGGCAAGTACTGCAAGATTGAATGTTTTGCACTTACCTGCTTCACATAATTTACATGCTTTTCGGCAGTGTACAGACATGTATTCAGGGTTTCTGCTACATTCGCCGACCATTGCCCAGTGGTCACAGTAACTGTCAGTGTTGACACACGAATCACCTGGAAAAAGGACATTTTATGGTGTTGCTCAGAGCCAAATTCACCAATAGGCACAGTAGGACATTTGAACAGGACCCAAGCGTATCTCGGGGTCCACTGAAACTAATTTGTTACCCAGCGTGCCAGGATATAACCTTGTTTCAAGTGTATGCCGAGTATTTCATTATATAATATTCAAACAAAAAGGGCCCATGTACAGTGAGTATAGGGCTCGGAGTATGGAGCCCCTGTACAGTAAGTATAAGGCTTGGTGTAAGGAGCCTCTGTACAGTGAGTATAGGGCTCAGAGTATGGAGCCCCTGTACAGTAAGTATAAGGCTTGGTGTAAGGAGCCTCTGTACAGTGAGTATAAGGCTTGGTGTAAGGAGCCTCTGTACAGTGAGTATAAGGCTTGGTGTAAGGAGCCTCTGTACAGTGAGTATAGGGCTCAGAGTATGGAGCCCCTGTACAGTAAGTATATGGCTCAGAGTAAGGAGCCCCTGTACAATAAGTATAGGGCTCGGAGTATGGAGCCCCTGTACAGTAAGTATATGGCTGGTAAGGAGCCCTGTTCATAGTATAGGGCTCAGAGTATGGAGCCCCTGTACAGTAAGTATATGGCTCAGAGTAAGGAGCCCCTGTTCAATAAGTATAGGGCTCAGAGTATGGAGCCCCTGTACAGTAAGTATATGGCTCAGAGTAAGGAGCCCCTGTACAATAAGTATAGGGCTCGGAGTATGGAGCCCCTGTACAGTAAGTATATGGCTCAGAGTAAGGAGCCCCTGTACAATAAGTATAGGGCTCGGAGTATGGAGCCCCTGTACAGTAAGTATATGGCTCAGAGTAAGGAGCCCCTGTACAATAAGTATAGGGCTCGGAGTATGGAGCCCCTGTACAGTAAGTATATGGCTCAGAGTAAGGAGCCCCTGTACAATAAGTATAGGGCTCGGAGTATGGAGCCCCTGTACAGTAAGTATATGGCTCAGAGTAAGGAGCCCCTGTTCAATAAGTATAGGGCTCGGAGTATGGAGCCCCTGTACAGTAAGTATATGGCTCAGAGTAAGGAGCCCCTGTTCAATAAGTATAGGGCTCGGAGTATGGAGCCCCTGTACAGTAAGTATAAGGCTTGGTGTAAGGAGCCTCTGTACAGTGAGTATAGGGCTCAGAGTATGGAGCCCCTGTACAGTAAGTATATGGCTCAGAGTAAGGAGCCCCTGTACAATAAGTATAGGGCTCGGAGTATGGAGCCACTGTACAGTAAGTATATGGCTCAGAGTAAGGAGCCCCTGTACAATAAGTATAGGGCTCTGAGTATGGAGCCCCTGTACAGTAACTGGCCTATACACATTGAATATTATATTATATTGGATTCAGAAACATGCCAACTATAAATCATAAGAAGTTCTGAACTAATAAAACTTGAGGAAAGACTACAGATTGCCACAGCATTGTTCAGCCTTAACCCTTAACTGACCAAGGAGTTTTTATGTTATGATAAAGACCAAGTGAGGTAACAAATTACCCCAAGAAAGTTTTGCTTAATATGTGTTACTAAATGGACAAAATGATCAACTGTCAAGGAAAATGATGATGGGACAAAACTAAGTTCTGCGGCAAATTTGCATAGATATTGGCACCAAAGATGTAATGAGGCTTTCCATCATTCCACTGCATTGTTTATACGTGGTTCATCAAGTCTTGTGACAATTCTTCAGATAGGTGAATGATGATGTTCACTGTTTAATTTTAAGGCACACACTTCATCTTCATTTGCTGGATCTTCTAAAACTTCATCTTCATCAGCTTCAAGCTCAGCCACCTGTACGGCAAAAGTCCCCGCCATATTGCTAAATGAGGAATGTCCACAGATGTGAAATTGCCTCAGCAGGTCATTAGAAAAACACTTTGCAAAACTTAAGGTTGCAATTGGAGGTTTGCAGCACGTTCAGTTGTCAAGGTAAACATAATGTTGTTGCCAGAGAGAAAAATACTGTTATGTAAAGTCCAAAATTTTGCCTACTTAAAAGACCAAGAGGGGTAATAAGTTACTTCACATCAGGTAGTAGGCTCTATGAGTATGTATCAATATAAAAAATGCGAGCAAACAATACTGGAGTACTTTTTTACCCCACCTTGGTTGGCTAAGGGTAAAGTTACTGTGTATAAAAATGTTACCCGTATCAATAGGAGCTTCGCAAAGAAATGCGTGTTTCTCAAAACACATTTTTGTGTACCACTGATGAGGCTCAGCAGTTTCCATGACAACACAACTAGGATCCTACAGAAAAAAGTTGAACGTTCATCAGACTTCTGCTTCATAATGATATAAAAGTCTTAAAAAGCATTGTTATAAACTAGGATTTGCAATGAAAGTCACCTAATATATATAGCGGTCGTATTATTTTCAGAATTTTATCATTACCACCATCATATCTTTTGCCTTTTACTAACAATTATGATAAAAGTAAAAATGACAAAGCAAAAGTAAAAGTAAATCAAGCAACACACAAGAAAAACAACAACAGAACAAGAAGGGAAACAACAACATACAGATATTTAGTGTGACCAATTGCAACACTAGCAATACTGGGTAGGCTTCCATAATAACGTCTATCATAATGTAAATTTTATGGTAACCTAAACTCTATTGATAAACTGCTGAAGCAGCTACCACATTAAGAGGAATATTTTTGGCACCAACTACAAACCCAAAATGAACTTGACCAGCAAGCATGAGATTCTAGCTAAAAGCACATCTAACCCTAGCCCTAACCCTAACCCTAACCATAACCATAAACATAAACATAAACATAAAAACTCACTGTAACTGTTAAATGGCACATAATGTTTGAAATGAAATTCCTAAAAAGAAACTGGTAGTGAATAAAACTGGCCACTTTAAATTGTGCATCAGACCAGCAGTAGCCAAGTTGCTAAAACTATACTTGAAAAACCAGGGAACATTCAATGTTTTGTCTCTATCAGACCAGCAGTATCCAAGCAGCTAAAACTATACTTGAAGAAAACCGGGGAACATTCAATGTTTTGTCGTTATCAGACCAGCAGTAGCCAAGCAGCTAAAACTATACTTGAAGAAAACCGGGGAACATTCAATGTTTTGTCTCTATCAGACCAGCAGTATCCAAGCAGCTAAAACTATACTTGAAGAAAACCGGGGAACATTCAATGTTTTGTCTCTATCAGACCAGCAGTAGCCAAGCAGCTAAAACTATACTTGAAAAACCAGGGAACATTCAATGTTTTGTCTCTATCAGACCAGCAGTATCCAAGCAGCTAAAACTATACTTGAAGAAAACAGGGGAACATTCAATGTTTTGTCGCTATCAGACCAGCAGTATCCAAGCAGCTAAACCTATACTTGAAGAAAACCGGGGAACATTCAATGTTTTGTCGCTATCAGACCAGCAGTATTCAAGCAGCTAAAACTATACTTGAAGAAAACCGGGGAACATTCAATGTTTTGTCGTTATCAGACCAGCAGTAGCCAAGCAGCTAAAACTATACTTGAAGAAAACCGGGGAACATTCAATGTTTTGTCTCTATCAGACCAGCAGTATCCAAGTAGCTAAACCTATACTTGAAGAAAACAGGGGAACATTCAATGTTTTGTCGTTATCAGACCAGCAGTAGCCAAGCAGCTAAAGCTATACTTGAAGAAAACCGGGGAACATTCAATGTTTTGTCGCTATCAGACCAGCAGTATCCAAGTAGTTAAAGCTATACTTGAAGAAAAACGGGGAGCATTCAATGTTTTGTCTTTACTTAACAATAAGAATCTTATTTGCAGAAAAAAGCTGCAACTTCCCTTCAAGTGAAACTATGAACATTTTAATCAAAACAAAAGTAATAATTTGATAATAGACTGTCAGCGAACACATTTTTAATAACTATCTAATGTGTTTAGCTTTAATATGATAAATGAAAAGATCCGACAACTTAGAGTTTAGAATAAAAAAAACAACTTTTCATACCCCCAGTACTTCATTAATTTCAGGGTATTGTCCACCTGACCAAGTGGTATAGTCAGTCCAAACCCAGTTGTTTGCAATAGGGTCATAATAGCCAAAACTTGAACCATCTGGATATTCAAATCTTCCAGTTTCATCATTGAATTTTGCAGCTAACCACATGTTATTCCTATAAATAAAAAAGAAATTACAAGAGCCAAATTATTAATACAAGCATCAACATGCCTTTACATGTAAATAAAACATTAATTAACCCTAAATGTATCATTTATCGAAAGCAATTGAGTTTATAATGCAAACAATGTGCAGCATGTATTGACAAGTACAAACAAAAATGTCTATTTACACAAAACAGCAACAATACTTGTATTTTAACAATAATCCTTAGAAGGTATATTGCAATATGATATGAAAATACGACAATTTTTTCTGTACTAACAAAACTTACCAGTTTGTAGATCTAAGTGTGACCACATCATAATCAGATTTCACAGTCAACAAATTCAGTCCATCGCTTTCACAAGAGACTAGTGCTGCGTCACGTCCATGATCATGTTCATCGTCATCATCAATGTCCATGAAACGCATGCATTTCCCATCTCCATTAAATACGTCATCATCCCCAGAGCAAGAGTAAGAATGTTCTAAAAGTAGTTTAATAAGAAACTGTAAATTAACAACAAATTTAATGCCTGCAAACTATACACATTATATTAGTCACATTAACGAGTGCAGTTACTTGCGAAAATATTCCAAAACATTCATGTACATTTACTAACCTTGGGGTAGCTGTATTTCACAAACAGCTGCAAGCAGTTCAACTGTACAAGCCACTGTGGAAAGTTCAGCAAGAAACGCTTCTTCTGCTGCTTCCCCTTCCTGAATTTCTAATTTTGCACAATCTAAAGAGCAAAATACAGCAAGCAATAAGCCATGATGAAGCGTCACACGAGCATTTAATTACAAAAACAAGAAATATGGTAAACTCAGACAGGTGACTGGATTTGGGCTAAGAACTTTTACAGAAGTTCAACAATGCGTTAATTTGATCAGATTTAATTTGATTTATTATAATTAATGATAATTTATTATGCCTTAATATTAAGAGTCTAAGCTTAGAATGTAACTACAAATCAACGATTATTATAACTACAATCACAGATTTTCATAGTTCTTATGACTAATATGTCTTGTCAATCAGCCATTGATTTTCATAATTATCACCTTTAAAAGTCCAAGCTGCTTTATTTGCTTATAATAATGTTATTTCAATTAGTTCTGCTTTTGTTCATTGTTCAATTTTCTCATTGCAATATTATCATTCATATACTGAATTCTAGTTTTCACCACCTTATTTAATTTCAAGAAACGAATCTTCAAACTCATCACCATATCCAGCCGTGTAAGAAAATTACAGAATCACTGAAATAAGGGTGGCTGACTTAGTTGACTGTACGGTCGTTCGGCATCCTAACTTTATTTCCTTCTACATAATATTGCAAAATAGCATTTTACCAAATTTTAACAATATCTGGATTTTTCTGTCCTGTTAAGCCTGCAGCAGATAAATAAAATATATCTTATCTTATCTTATCTTATCTTATCTTATCTTAACTTAAGATCTTATCTTATCCCATCTCATCTTACATACAAATGCTGTACACACTGTAAAGCATGTAATCAATAAACTATAATAAAGAAATAATTTTCGTTAACTAAATCACCAAGGAATTAATCACAATCATCACCTTCTCCAGGAAAATGATGAAAAATATCCTCTTGTAAATTCTCCTCACTCATGTCAAGTATGTGCTTATATGGGAGGCTGCCATCAAGTCTCATTAATCCAATCCAAGCACTAAAACAGAGAGGAAGTTTGAGACACTAAGTAGCTGTTATCCACCGCAACATGACAGTGGTTAAGTAATGTAGACAGTTGCGGTGGGACCAGTACCTAGTTAGCTGCCAAAGACAATCTTCTAAGATCAGACACAGGACGATGCTCAGGCGGTTCAGTCATGTGTCTGATCTTAAAAGATGATGAAGTGAGATGTCCCAGTGAGAAAAAAAGCCAAATCTGCAAGGCAGATACCCAGCAGTCCTCTGTTCATTTACTGATTGTGCTTAACTCCAGTTATTAAGCACAGACTGTGACAATTCAGCTATTCATCGGCCTTATAGACCGGATATTAATAAATGTATGCTTCAAGCAAAACCGGACCAAATCTTCAATTATAGATCACAACTACATATTCTTTAAAATTTTGAAAGGAAACATACTAATTTTGTCAAACCTGACTAACGTGAAAGAATTGTTATCACCAGTTCTTCGCTGTTATATGCATTTCGCCATCCTCTAGTAGTTAGACGGGCGCTAGCGCCTGTATTTTGGAAACGCCATGGTCAAAAATTTCTTTGCTATATTTTTCTAAGTTTAAGAGATAACAGTAAATAAACCCAACATACTGAGTGACTTGTTCTTTGTTTTAATTACATGGACTCATCTTATTATTTTAGTTGAGTAACTATAAACTACACTAAAACGATAAAATAAGAGTTTCTAAGTTTCAGATTACACCGTTTTACTTAATTTAATGAAGAAATAGTCATTTAATTCTTTCACGACGACGTATAATTGTTTAGTTTTGACATCCTAGCAAAAATACCCATTAAAGGCGTAATTGCAAAACCATATATTTTCTGAATTTTCTTTCTGAATGCTTAAATTTTTTTATTTAGTTGTGCAATTAACACAATGATTCAAAAAAAAACTCAGCAGAATTTTCAATTCAAAGCCTTCTGGTTTCCAAGTTATAGCTTGTATCTAAAACTGTTCAACATAAAAACTGTACACCATTTTTTCTTCATAAGATTTGGGGAAAAGTATTGTAATCATTATAACTTTACAAATTCGACAACTGTTTGAATGTGCTAAGATGTTATGAGAATTGGACAGGGATGCAACCGCTTATGGGACACTGCCCTGCGCTGGCTATTGAATTGACAGCGAGTACTCCCACAATGAATTTTGCGTGCGTGAATCAATTAATTTGTTTACTTGCAACAGATTTTTCACAGGCTGAAAGTTTGATAACTTACATACAGTTTTATCAATAACTGTTCAGAACAGTTTTATTAATAACTGTAAAGAAATTACCACCAGTTATTATATACAACATGTACATGGTTTCTGCCCAAGTGATAAAACCAGCTGTGAAACTGTTCAGAATTTCAAGAAACACAAAAACGCTGTTAATATTTTCCACTCTTTAAATACGTGTACATTCAATAGCATGATAACATTCAAGTGTGTTCAGAGTAAAGCTCACTGCCAGTGCTTGCTGCTGTCACATTCTGTGAAAACACACCTGGTTGACAACAAGCGTTACCTTAATGTGCTAATAATGGCCTATTCAAACTAATAGTTTCTGCAACTCACTCAAGTGAATCAGGGTTCAATAGATTCTCCACAATTACAGCAAGTTTTCCTTGAGAATCAACTTTTGCAAGGTGACTAAGGCGTCCATCAGCATTTTTGTGACATGCAACCTCTGCTTCATAAAATGTTTGAACGCTGCCGAAGTTCAAGACTTTGAGACAAAGTCCAGTTTGTGGAGTCCAGCCACTAGGACATTCAAGGCTGGGTTCTAATATGTTGGAAGAAAACATAAGTAAGTGAAATTAGCATTGAACTATGTATATAAACAAAAAGATAAGCAGTTGGACAAAAACAAATTTCGTTTATTTATTATTGCCTGAAGAGGAACAGATTTTAGGTAGGTCAATGATGATGATGGTGATGGTGGTGATGATGGTGGTGATGATGGTGGTCATGGTGGTGATGGTGGTGGTGGTGATGATGAATGACAATGATGGGGATGATGATGGTGATGCTGGTGGTCATGGTGGTGGTCATGGTGGTGGTGATCATGGTGGTGATGGTGGTGGTGGTGGTGGTGATGATGAACGATAATGATGGTGATGATGATGGTGATGATCATAACAACAACAACAGTGACGGCGACGGCGACGACGACTACGACAACAATCAATTATTTTTGCAGCGTTGCACAGCATCTCGGTACTGCTTAATAATTTACTGCTGCTGCTCTGTGCTGCTGTACAGTTTTACTATAAGCAAAATAAAATAATATATAAAAATACAAAGAAAAAATAATACCTACAATTAACAAGTGAAAGCACAATGAAATACATCTTAAGACATTGATAATAAATTTACATAGACAAAAGCACAAAACTGCACAATGAGATACCAGTGAGATTACCAATAATATAAAATGTTTGATTAAAAGACATAAGTCAGTTTCCCGGAAGATTTCACTCCCTGTCTTGTTTAACACAGGTTAGTGAAATTTATTTGGGTGATTATTGGGTAGATCTGCAAGACGCAACACTAAAAATCTAACCCTAAGCTGCCACACAGGACCACTTTCCCTGAAATTTAAGAAAAAGTTTGATTAGAAGTCAGACAGTAAACTGAATATAGATTTAAAGTACATACCAGATTGAACTGCAGCGTACTCACATACAACTTCTTTGTTTTTATGGCACTCTGTCTTTTTCCAATAGTATCCTGAATCAGCAAGTTTGTTGAGTTCTATGCAAGCATATTCCTTATTACTGCTCTCTAGAAATATGTTCAATATTTATTTATTAATATCACAGTAGACAGTTCCGTAAGTTGAGAATGACTAGCAGCTGCACAGTGAATGCTGTTCACCGCACGTTTCAGGCCTAGTCACATTTCAGAAGTATAATTGTTTAACTAGCAAAGGGCCCTCAAAAAATTTTGCGTAAAAATACACGTATAATCAATAATGCGCGAACATTCTACCTAGTCCTCATTTATAAATTATAACGCAAAGCCCGTAGCAGCTTTTACTGAATTAAAGCTATAAGGTTATAGACAGAGTATAATGGATGACGTCACAACAATGGCTTTGCGTCAGCAGTTTTCTAAGCGAAAATTGCCAAAAATAGAACATCTAATTAACTCGTCAGTACTCCTTTTCATGGATCTGTCCTAACATATAGCCAACATCATCGTGTAGCCCTGTTCTTCCTCTTTCTAATGGCACGACACTAGATCGAGACCTTTCGTTTGACGTATAGATCGCCACAAATGGTGCCGTCGTCGAAGCTGTAGCCTCGAATCTTGTATATTTATATATTAAGCCCATACCAGTAGAATTAATATATAGAAGATAGAATAATAGTTTAATAGAATCTAACGTCTTCTACAAGCTGATGTGGCAAAAATTATTATTTAATAAGTTTGCTGAGCAAGAGTGACCAAACATGGCGTGCGTGCGATATGCAGCCAAAGTTAAGCAGCATCAAAGCTGGTCAGTAAATGGCTGGGTACCTACGAGTTTCAATACTCATTCTGGACAGTTTCGTTAAACATACTGATTTTAGCTACCTACCACTGGGACAAAAGCTTGAGAAGGGGGCGAATGAAACAGCCAAGAAACAGATTTTTCATTAGACACTTGCTAACCTTTGCTTAACTTCGAATCCAACCACATCTCCGATTCGAATCAGATGCTCTACTCTGGCTACGCAACGGTAAAGTTAGAAACCCTAAATTTTGCAAAGTTTACAATATTTGACACATTTGACATTTGACTCACCTACATTTGACATTACTTCATATGTTAAATAATGGAGACCTAGCACTGTAAAACTTATTCAGCTTTAACTTGGTTTATGCATGTTAGGTCTAACATATGCAGCTATAACTTCATCTATATATGTTTAGGTCTAACATATGCAGCTTTAACCTGGTCTATGCATGATAAGTCTAACAAATGCAGCTTTAACTTGGTCTATGAATGTTTGGTCTAACAAATGCAGCTTTAACCTGGTCTATGCCTGTTAGGTCTAACAAATGCAGCTTTAACTTGGTCTATGAATGTTTGGTCTAACAAACTATGCATGAAAGGTCTAACAAATGCAGCTTTAACCTGGTCTATGCCTGTTAGGTCTAACAAATGCAGCTTTAACTTGGTCTATGAATGTTTGGTCTAACAAACTATGCATGAAAGGTCTAACAAATGCAGCTTTAACCTGGTCTATGCCTGTTAGGTCTAACAAATGCAGCTTTAACTTGGTCTATGAATGTTTGGTCTAACAAACTATGCATGAAAGGTCTAACAAATGCAGCTTTAACCTGGTCTATGCCTGTTAGGTCTAACAAATGCAGCTTTAACTTGGTCTATGAATGTTTGGTCTAACAAACTATGCATGAAAGGTCTAACAAATGCAGTTTTAACTTGGTCTATGCATGCTAGGTCTAACAAACTATGCATGTTAGGTCTAACAAATGCAGCTTTAATTTGGTCAATGCATGTTAGGTCTAACAAATGCAGTTTAACTTGGTCTATGCATGCTAGGTCTAACAAATGCAGCTTTAACTTGGTCTATGCATGTTTGATCTCACATGTGCAGCTTTAACTTGGTCTATGCATATTTGTTCTAACAAACTATGCATGTTAGGTCTAACAAATGCAGCTTTAATTTGGTCAATACAAGTTAGGTCTAACATATGCAGCTTTAACTTGCTCTATGCATGTGAGGTCTAACAAACTATGCATGTTTGGTCTAACAAATGCAGTTTAACTTGGTCTATGCTTGTTAGGTCTAACAAATGCAGCTTTAACTTGGTCTATGCATGTTTGATCTCACATATGCAGCTTTAACTTGGTCTATGCATGTTTGATCTCACATATGCAGCTTTAACTTGGTCTATGCATGTTTGGTCAAACATTTGCAGTTTAACTTGGTCTATGCATGTTAGGTCTAACATATGCAGCTTTAACTTGGTCTATGCATGTTTGATCTAACATATGCAGTTTAACTTGGTCTATGCATGCTAGGTCTAACAAATGCAGCTTTAACTTGGTCTATGCTTGTTTGGTCTAACATATGCAGCTTTAACCTGGTTTATGCATGTTTAGGTCTAACAAATGCAGCTTTAACCTGGTCTATGCATGTTTAGGTCTAACATATGCAGCTTTAACCTGGTCTATGCATGTTATGGGACGTATTATGGTTCACTGTCAATAAACGTGTTCCAGTTATTAATAAATTAAGATTTTTGAACATTATTGTATTTTATATTCTTCATGCCTTTGTACAGGTGAGGGAGCGGCCCCAAATTTGTCTTGTTCCGGCACGTGAAGATTCTCTCTGCAGCCCTGCCAGTCCAAGTCTACTAAATATACTGATCTAATAACACTCAATGATGGATTATTTAACAACACGAAAAATAAATAAATAAATAAAATCAAAGAAAAAAATTAGGTTCAAGTCGTAATAAATGCAGAGTTAAATTTACCCTGTGGTTCATTTTCAGCCCATTTATTAAATTCCTGCAACTGTGCACTGTCTTCCCACTCCCAGTCCTGTCCTTCATAGGTTAGTCCAATCCAGACATTGTCCACAATGCTGTAACATATCAAATAAGAAACTTCAGCTCATCAATATAAACACAACAGAAAATCGTAATCAGTTTTTTGCTGTGACAAATATGATTACTAGACATGTTTTAACAATGTGCAAATGGCTGTCTCATAATATCTTTATGTAGAAAGAAAGAAAAACAAAATGTCACAAAAAGTCATTAAATACCTGCTTGTTATTTAGATATAATATAGAAAATATACGAAAGAAAATTAAAAACAAAAAGCATTATAATAAATGCTCTTGTTTTATTTCATATTATAGCTCAAATGCTGGTGCATTATAATTCAATTAACAACGTACAACTTATGCAGACATTCTCTCTCTCTCTCTCTCTCTCTCTCTCTCTCTCTCTCTCTCTCTCTCTCTCTCTCTCTCTCTCTCTCTCTCTCTCTCTCTCTCTCTCTCTCTCTCTCCTTCTCTCTCTCTCTCTCTCTCTGTCTCTCTCTCTCTCTCTCTCTCTCTCTCTCTCTCTCTCTCTCGCTCTCTCTCTCTCTCTCTCTCGGTCACACTGGCAGTTTCTTCCTCTTCTCCTTTCATCTGCGCTCCCCTTTCTGTCACTCATTCCTCTCTTTCTTGCAGCAAATAATGAACACATCCTCAGCTACTTGTAAGAAAGACAATTTGTGACACACAAATTTACCTTTCTGATTCAGGCTCCGGACGAATCAACTTTGAGAAAAAGTCCCACTTGCAATCAGTGTCAATCTTAGCCAACGTTCCACCTTCGGTTGCACAGATATCATGAGCAGCTAAGTGGATCTCAGGTGACCCGTGAAATTTGTAGCAGAATCCTAGATGTGCTTCGTATCCATCAGGGCAAAACTGCAAAATGCCAAAAAAACGTTAATGTTACGACTGGTAGAAGAACAATCTTAATATTTCATGACACTTTCGATAGAGCAAAAAAGTTTGAAAGCTGTTTTGAATTTTCTTGGGTTATGCTGAATAAATCTAGCTTGGGTAACCCTGAGCAATGCCTGTACTACTTACTCATAAAATCGAATGTTTGTTCATTAAAAATGGGCAGTTAGATCCGTGATTGCACGAAGTGGTTTGAGAAATTTTATGATTTTCATTAGCAGTTATGTTAATTTCACTCCTAGACTTTTTAAGAGTTCGCGCCTGTCTCCATAGTGTTTCAGCTTATCTTATCAATAACAACGGAATGTAAGTAAGTCAATGCTGTATTTGAAACAGCGCCCACTGCATTACAAGACTAACGCAATGGCAAGTGATCATGTGATTTCCTGTAAAATTTGTTGCAAAATCATTTATATTTTTCAACTTTCAGAAATGTAAGCCTTGAAAACCAAAAACGTCATCAATGTTACAATCTTGTAAAGAATTTATATCGTTGTTATCAAAAACACCATTTGGAATTACACACTGTAAACGTATTAATTTAAATTACCCCGGCTTCTGTTTGCATTACAGGAGGGTCAACACACAACTGTTCACTTGTTTCTGTCACAGGACAATCACTTGGAGTGACCACAGTTGGAGAACCGTACAATGTGATAAAATCTCTTCTCCATGCGATTAAATTTCCTTTGTAGCCACTGTGACAAGTTTGAGCCAATTCAGCTGAATATAAAATAATAAAAAGTGCATTAAATGCTCTATGAATAAGATAAGGTAAGAGAATGTGAGGTGAGATCATTTGAGATGAGGTGAGGTGATGAGGCCTGACAAATTAGACAGGACTGGACGAAACAGGACAAGACAGGACAGTGTAGAACAGGGAAGAACAGGACATGATAGGACAGGGTAGGACAGGACAGGTAGAACAGGGAAGAACAGGACAAGACAGGACAGTGTAGAACAGGGAAGAACAGGACAAGACAGGACAGTGTAGAACAGGGAAGAACAGGACATGATAGGACAGGGTAGAACAGGGAAGAACAGGACATGATAGGACAGTGTAGAACAGGGAAGAACAGGACATGATAGGACAGGGTAGAACAGGGAAGAACAGGACATAATAGGACAGTGTAGAACAGGGAAGAACAGGACATGATAGGACAGGGTAGAACAGGGAAGAACAGGACATAATAGGACAGTGTAGAACAGGGAAGAACAGGACATGATAGGACAGGGTAGAACAGGGAAGAACAGGACATGATAGGACAGGGTAGAACAGGGAAGAACAGGACAGTGTAGAATAGGGAAGAACAGAACAGGGCAGAGTAAATTTGGACTGGACAACACCAGTTAAGACAGGTTAAAAAATAAAGAATTTGCTAATTAGAGAGACAAATGTCCTTATTTTACTACAACAGAAAAGACACCATATCACATACCAATAACAAAATAGACAAGAATTAGAACGACGTACAATTCCTTTTTGTAAGTCACATTCACATAGCCAAAGGCTCATTTTTTTTAATGAGATAAAAACTTTTGAATCTTCTGCTGCATATTTTGAGTTTATGGTGCTTAACCGAATTTCAAGACTTGAATGCACGTCTACGTGAGGTCTCGTTAAGCCAAGATGTTAACTGCATGTTTTGTACATTAATAAGAAATAGCAATTTCACCAAAGTTGAATTGTACTTAGGGAATACATGGTAAAACAACCAACTGAGCAGTCAAGAAAAATGCACAAAAATTGATAACAATAATATGGTACATGGGGCAAGAAATCTAAACGTATAGCCAACTGATGGAGTATGCAAAGTGGGTCTATTTAAGCCTTAAGGTCCCACTAAATTGCAATAGCTACTAACGTCCACAGTAATACTTCTGAAAAAACAATATTAATGGTAATTAATTAAAAGTATTAAATTATCAAAAAAGTTAAGGGATTTTCACACAAAATTCTTTCAAAATGTTTAGCTGTTACAGAATGCCTATTAATAAGGGTAGAAATAAATCAGCTTAACTATTCATTCATTGAATACATCCACAACAACAATTACAGCATAGAACATCAAAAGACTTTCATGATTTGGTAATATTATCTACCCAAAGTGTTAAGCTGGCCAACGGGAAGCTCAAAAAGTAAATATTTGTTGTAAATAAAAAAGTAAATAAAGCACCCCAAATGAACGTGGATTGAGAAAAGAAGGAGGAGCTAAGAAGCAGAAAAGAAAAGTTGAAGTAGAATACAGAGACGTGATGGTAACCGTATGAAGTGTAAAGATTGACATTGCCGGCAACGTGAAGGATCTCAACAGGAAGTGACGCGCAGTGTAGAGATTGACATTGCCGGCAACGTGAAGGATCTCAACAGGAAGTGACGCGCAGTGTAGAGATTGACATTGCCGGCAACGTGAAGGATCTCAACAGGAAGTGACGCGCAGTGTAGAGATTGACATTGCCGGTAACGTGAGGGATCTCAACAGGAAGTGACGCGCAGTGTAGAGATTGACATTGCCTGCAACGTGAAGGATCTCAACAGGAAGTGACGCGCAGTGTAGAGATTGACATAGCCGGTAACGTGAGGGATCTCAACAGGAAGTGACGCGCAGTGTAGAGATTGACATAGCCGGCAACGTGAAGGATCTCAACAGGAAGTGACGCGCAGTTTAGAGATTGACATAGCCGGCAACGTGAAGGATCTCAACAGGAAGTGACGCGCAGTTTAGAGATTGACATTGCCGGCAACGTGAAGGATCTCAACAGGAAGTGACGCGCAGTGTAGAGATTGACATTGCCGGCAACGTGAAGGATCTCAACAGGAAGTGACGCGCAATGTAGAGATTGACATTGCCGGCAACGTGAAGGATCTCAACAGGAAGTGATGCGCAGTGTAGAGATTGACATTGCCGGTAACGTGAAGGATCTCAACAGGAAGTGACGCGCAGTGTAGAGATTGACATTGCCGGCAACGTGAAGGATCTCAACAGGAAGTGACGCGCAGTGTAGAGATTGACATTGCCTGCAACGTGAAGGATCTCAACAGGAAGTGACGCGCAGTTTAGAGATTGACATAGCCGGCAACGTGAAGGATCTCAACAGGAAGTGACGTGCAGTTTAGAGATTGACATTGCCGGCAACGTGAAGGATCTCAACAGGAAGTGACGCGCAGTGTAGAGATTGACATTGCCGGCAACGTGAAGGATCTCAACAGGAAGTGACGTGCAGTTTAGAGATTGACATTGCCGGCAACGTGAAGGATCTCAACAGGAAGTGACGCGCAGTGTAGAGATTGACATTGCCGGCAACGTGAAGGATCTCAACAGGAAGTGACGCGCAGTGTAGAGATTGACATTGCCGGCAACGTGAAGGTTCTCAACAGGAAGTGACGCGCAGTGTAGAGATTGACATTGCCGGCAACGTGAAGGATCTCAACAGGAAGTGATGCGCAGTGTAGAGATTGACATTGCCGGCAACGTGAAGGATCTCAACAGGAAGTGACGCGCATTGTAGAGATTGACATTGCCGGCAACGTGAAGGATCTCAACAGGAAGTGACGCGCAGTGTAGAGATTGACATTGCCGGCAACGTGAAGGTTCTCAACAGGAAGTGACGCGCAGTGTAGAGATTGACATTGCCGGCAACGTGAAGGATCTCAACAGGAAGTGACGCGCAGTGTAGAGATTGACATTGCCGGCAACGTGAAGGATCTCAACAGGAAGTGACGCGCAGTTTAGAGATTGACATAGCCGGTAACATGAAGGATCTCAACAGGAAGTGACGCGCAGTGTAGAGATTGACATAGCCGGTAACGTGAAGGATCTCAACAGGAAGTGACGCACAGTGTAGAGATTGACATAGCCGGCAACGTGAAGGATCTCAACAGGAAGTGACGCGCAGTTTAGAGATTGACATTGCCGGCAACGTGAAGGATCTCAACAGGAAGTGACGCGCAGTGTAGAAATTGACATAGCCGGTAACGTGAAGGATCTCAACAGGAAATGACGCGCAGTGTAGAGATTGACATTGCCAGCAACGTGAAGGATCTCAACAGGGGCAGCCAAATTAGTCAAATTGATTAATTCTACATAATTAGAAATTTCAGTTTTCAACTTTCTTTTGAAGTTATTTATAGATATCAGCTTTTATGCATTCATTGATCTATTCATCTATCCAACTAATCAATTTAGAATGCACTTACAACATATATGTTAAAAATACTTGTATCAAAATTTGTAACACATGTACTACTTTTTATACCACAAAGCAGTTTTTTATGTAACTTAGCAATCTTACCAATGTCGGCTGCAGTTAAAACATGCGTGGTCATTATAACGTCAGTGATTTCCCCAACAAAACTGTCAAGTATATCAAAGCCACCGCCCACACTGTCCTGTTCTTGTCCAATCATCAAGCTACCTCCGCCAGCGATAGTGTCTGCTTCTAGAAAGGGAAAAATACAGCACAGGACCACATTACTATACATTTTTTCAAGGAATACAATATAATGCAAGTCCATTTTTATTACAAACGCTTAAAAACATTTGCAGGTAGAAATAACACAACTTTATTAAAGCTATGAATTATGAACTATGAATTTATTCCACAGCAACTCAAACATACATATAAATTGATATAACATTGAAAAAAAAATAAACTATGAGAGAGCTTTTGCTTTAAAAAGTTAAAATCATCCCAAACGTTATGACAGACTGCTGCTGCCATCATCGGATGATTTGCCTATATAAACTGGTTTCATGTTTGTAAATTTACCACTGATGATGACAGCAGTAGCTCTGTCACAGAAGTTGACATGATTTTAACTTTTTAAAGTAAAAATTATAATGAAGTTGTTTTGTTCTTAACTACAATATAATTCTTTATTTACCTGCCAATGACCAATTTTGTAATTTCAATAACATAATGCATTAACGTACAACTATCAGATTTCTTGACAAAAAAAATTATAACATGGATAATATCGTACTTACCAGAATTACCACTATTAGATAACTCTCCATCAACATACAATGCATATTCACCATTGTTGTATGTTACACACAGATGGTGGAAACTTCCGTGCCGTAAAGGTGTTGCCCAAGTAACAATGACTCTGAAATTTGAGGTGTGCAAGCAGCAACAAAATTGTTTTTAATTAACAAAATATCTTTTTTTCTGAATTATTTGACTACAAAAAAATAAATGAAAGTGATGAAGTAACAAACGTTTAAGCAGTGTCAAATTTTTAAATGTACTCAGTTAAAGCCGCAAAAGACATCAAATAGCAAATCGTGTAATAAAGCCATGAGATAGACGAGCTAAAATGAGTATAATCTTTAGTAAAAATTGCATTTTAACCTTTAATCTACCTTTTAACTAACGTTGTTATCGTCTGTTTGTTCAGCTGCCTATAGGTGACGCCACAGGCCTAGTTTGTGAATTTGCAGCGCAACCCAGGCACGGGAGTTTTTAGTTTGGCAGAAATTGTCGATTTATTTGGAAAAATTGAGTTTTGATTTTACCCAACAGCAAATTTTCGTACAACATCGATATGCATTAGATAGTTAAATGCAAAAATTTTAACTTTTTTTAATCCTGAGTTGCAGTTTTGCTTAATATGGTGACTCTTCAAGATAATAAAAGTTGATATGCATTATATCAAAACTGATACAGCAATAACAATGGCAATAATAGCAAGAAAATTCCTAAAAACTGTTACTGGCCACTAAACACAGAGACTGTCACTAAATCTATCAACACAGTTTTTTTGCTTTGTTGTTATTATTGTTTGGATAAAGAACACCATAGTTAACGCGAAGGTGGACAAAATTTTTCTTACAGGACATCTTGGAAAAATCTTTCGGGACAAAATTTGGCTACATCACCGGCACTGTCCACCTCATCGCTATGTCAAAAGTGACTTGAATTGGTTTAGACGCATCATGAGCCACAAGCAAAGGAACACAAAACTTCGGCACACTTTAAATTAAATTTTATATTATGCGGTATTTTTGTAAAGGTAAATCATCTTACATGCCATTTAAATAAAAGTACAGCTGATGGTCAGTGTTCATAACCAAAAGAATGGCATTGTCAGTGCCCTCTACAGCGTATGACACCAATGCTACCTGAGAAAACCCGTCATAGGTGAGAATCCACTGAAATTGAAGATTATAATCAGATTAATTAAGAAAGAATACACTAAATTGTCTTGTGTCATCATCATCATCATAATGCGCCCGACACGTCCATTGTAGACATTGGGCAGGCAGAGTTCTTAACTAAAAGAAATCTGCAGCAGTAATCAAGCAAAAAAGCTAGACACTGCTACACAGCTAAAAAATACACAGCGCAAGCGTGCTCAAGTATTAAAATGGTATCAAAATTTTGATATCATTGACCATTATAAATGTTATATTTGTAAGAAAGTTTTGTCTTCAGAGTTTAACAGTGACTAAATCTGTTTTCACGTGTTCAACGGCTTAGACAGAATGAAGTAGATCCCGTTTGGAGACTGAAGCCAACAAACAGAATGGTTTGTAATTAATTACTATAAAGCAACATGGAAAAGCTATTTTAGTGAGGTGACTTGAACAAAAGCAAAGAGAGGTGCATAAAGCCACACAGATCACAAACCGACACGTTGTAAAGTTACATTTTAGACCACACCACATGTGAAGAGAAGGACTTTCAAGCATACGAAGTGTCTAAATATCTGAAAAAGCTGATAGAGATACGAAGCATACGAAGTGCTGGGATAATTACAGAATGATATGCACAATTAATGATAACAACTAACAGAATGATAATCAATCATGTCTGTTAATGTTTTATTTACTACATGTGAACAAGTTACGTTACCATAGCAACATACAGAATTCGTCTATTACGATACATCATTTTATGTTGAAGCAAGGCAACATGTTATTTCAAACAAAGCTTCGTGCTTGATGTACATATTATGACTTATTGTCCCTTTCCCTGTAGCACAAAATTAATGTAAAACGTACATTCACAAAATTAACAACAAAGTATAAGCTGATATATAAATGCGATGGTACTGTACAATGAACATTATACGCTAGATGTGGAAGTGGTGCTTGTTGTGCTTACATGTTTTAACGGTAGAATTCTACCTGCACAATGTCTGCAATGAACGTAATGGTGATTATGATGATTATGATGAAGAAATATGCCATCAAAATAACAGTTACTGATGACAGAAACACGTCTTATGTCATTGCTATGTTTCGAAACAACCTTGTATCATCGTCACTGCACTTTCAGGCAATCAAGGCTGTATCGAAACATGAGTATTAAACGATAACTGAACGATTGTGTAAAGATTAGTTCAAAATAAAGAATGCTCTAAAATATTGAAAACAACACAAGCTTTTTTCATTTCAATGCTTAGCTTAAATAATAATTACCTCGGATAGTTAAATTCTGTTAAACTTTCAAAGCTACGCGCGACTCAACTAATCTGCTAAGACTGACATTCACATGGCCAACAAATAGGCGCGATACTGCGATAAACATGATGATGAACTGCACTGTTCGTCTGTGACGTCATTGTGACGTAGAGCACATTTTCGTGGCATCATATCAGTGTCTTATAGCAATCTTCGCTTACGTTATCATGCCTGACGTGAAGGAAGTTATGTACCATTGCACAAACTGTGGTTAGTTTGTGACCTAAGCAATAGCTGTTGCCATTATTTAACTTTCCAATATTAGAAATAACTGTTGACTTTTATAGGCAAGAAAATGCATACTTTGGAGTCTAATCAATCGTCCAATTTCCTTTTTAACAGTAATCATGTTGTTGTTAACAGTAATCATTGCTTTGATGGCGTGACAGAGACACAGGTTCCGCTAAAGCAAATCAGATGACGAAATGATGTACAAGCCCCAATAAGCCTTTTCACAGTTTCGTTGTGTGCCCGTGCTGTTGCTGTAGGTCAAAGGTGAAGTGTACCACAGTAACGTGTCTTTAAACTACAACCGCCGCTTGATATATGTGTAAAGCATAGCCGTCTGCCACGTCAGTTCAGTAGCTTCAGTTGTTTCACGTGGACTTTACTTAATTCTGCATTAGACTGTGTGTAGAGTCATTTACTAGCAGGATCTTACTTGGGAACAAGAAAAAATGAACTAGGTAAGGTTATAGCTAGCTGTTAAAACTGTTACTATTACAATAGCATGGTTTGTGAAGCAAATGTACACAACTATGTTGTCTGATACGCTTAGCCTTTGGCCTTTTCACGATCATCATCAATCGCTGGAACTGTGAAAAGGCTTAATTAACTCAAAAGTAGTAGACCAAATTTGTAGTTTCTGCTAAGTGAAAAAGTGATCTTCACATTTATTTACCTCACAGAATGTGAACTCCGAGAAATCTACGCTAACGCCACGTGAGGGCGTGATATAATCTGTCGTGTCTTTGCTTGGGAAAACCACCTTGAAGCTGTCCGATGATTTACACGGGATCAGCTTCGCTGCAAAAAATCCTCTTCCTTTATTCATATATACTTTACCAAGCATAGTTTAGTAATTGCAGTAAATTTTATGCAAGATATAATTTAATAAGAGAATCAAGAGTAAAATCATTTGCTTAATAACACTATATTAAAAATTACGTATGTTAGTTATGAATGTTAATGTATTAATTAAAGAAGAGTTTTGATAATTAAAAAGAGGGTGCATAATTGTATTTACAGCTTTATCGAAATTTATCCACGTGCAAAAACAAAGCTACGTTACTGGTTATTTGGTGCATGTATGTATACATATATATATATATATATATATATATATACATATAGACAATATACACATATATATATATTATTTTATATATTATATTATAATTATTATATTATATTATGTTATGTTATGTTATGTTAGGTTAGGTTAGGTTAGGTTAGGTTAGGTTATATTGTATTGTATTGTATTGTATTGTATTGTATTGTATTGTATTGTATTGTATTGTATTGTATTGTATTGTATTGTATTATATTATATTATATTATATTATATTATATTATATTATATTATATTATATTATATTATATTATATTATATTATATTATATTATATTATATCATATTATATATATATATATATTATATATATATTATATATATTATATTATATCATATCATATCATATCATATCATATCACATTACATTACATTACATTACATTACATTATATTATATTATATCATATTATATTATATTATATTATATATATACCAAGCAACATGTTATATACCTATAAGTATATGTATATACATACGTATAATGATAATTCCTCTTTGTGAACAGTATCAGAAGTCAAATTTATACAAAGGAAAATCAAATTACAACATTATAATTTACAAATTGAGCAGGTCAATGCCTGAAACCACCTATTACTTTTAAAAATTCTGCTAATACTGGTAATACATTCGCATTTAACACATTTGCCATATTTTATTGGTGTGTAACATGTCCAAGATACGACTATTGATGTTGAAATTTCAAGCTCGTAGAAAAGTTTGAAAATTCGATAGTGCTTTCTGAGGCTTGCCATGATCAGAATCATAAAGACAGAATGCTCTTTAAATCTCTAAAAACATTTATTTTTCCAGAAGTTTTCGTACTTTCCGGACATCGTTAACTATAAAATAGAAATGCAGTTGTTATGTATTAATGCGCCAGACCGCATGGCCAATAAAGTAGTTTGGCAACACGCATAACGGCTTAGAACATTTAATAACACTTAACATGTAGTTTTATTTGCATTATATCAAAACTGATACAGCAATAACTATGGCAATAATAGCAAGAAAATTCCTGAAAACTTAATTTTTATGGCATCCCTTATTTTAATGCCATTGTATTCTTACACCTTACATGTAGTTTTATCTGTAATTTTTATGATTTTTATTATTGTATCTCTACGTTACAGTAGAGATACCTGACGAAGTTCGAGAAAGGATGAAAGCATCTGGAAAAACAAAAGTTTGTTTGAGATTTAAAGAGCACTTTGTCTTCTTCACTGAAGGTTCTTTTTCTTCTCTTTTTATTATTTGATCACATAATATCTACCTAATTTACAGATGCTTATATCTATAGACCCTGACATGCACTCTCAGCTGTTTGGTAGCGCGTCATAATACTTCACAAATGACATGCCGAACCTAATGCATGAATCAAACTCGATTACACAGAAAGGTAAAAAATGTAATAGCACGAAAGTACGTCAACTTACATTTTCCAACGTGAAAAATTGCAAAAAGCAAAATCAATTTCAGCCAGTTCAACATCATCATTGCTGCTTAAAACACTCGTCAAAGTCTCATTGAATTAATGTGTAATGGCAGAGCGATATAACAAAGCTATGTATATGATGCCATCCATGAGAATATCCAGTAGGAAAACAATATGTGTTATGCCTTTATTCCTTGAAGACGTCAGACATATTGACATTGTCAAGGATACTGTTGTCTGCGGTAAGGCCTGTAAGGAAAATACGCTGGGTCCAAAAGCACCTGTAACAAATGGTTGTTGTTTAAAGACAATAGAGACATCTAACAAAGCATGGACAAAGCAGCAGCCATTAAAAACCATTGATTGCTGGTCAACAGACAGAGACTATAATAGCATAAAGTACAGCGACATGCATTATTTAACACACATACAATATTTGTGCCGATCTAAGTGAATGGCAAACTTTAACATACGATGCTCTTCTTAAAGCACAAAAACATGTGGGTATATTTATATTTTATTCGCGGCTGCAGGGTTCGAACCTAAAACTGAAAAGCAGCGTTCAACATGCTATTCATCTACAAGCAAATTAAGCAAAACATTTTAGCAACGTTTTTTGCCATCTTGTCTCATCAAAGTGGAAAGATGAATAGTGATTTAAACCATGAAACTCAACTTAAAAACGCCCATAATATTCTAACCTGCATACTTACCAATAGAAGAGCATGTTAAATGATGCGAAGCAGCTTCTATCTTTGAACAAAATCAAAAATAAAATTGCACAACGCCAATGCCTTTTATCATTTTGGGAACTTCAGCATGTGCAGTGTGACGCCATGTCTATAGGTTACGTACTCTGAGTCTCAATGTCTTGAAAAGCAGGCACGACCGTCCTATAAACGACGTGTAACACGTGGTTCTGGGGTTCTATAGTGTTAGATAATTTACTATTAGAATCCTGGAGTCGGGCTAAGGCTTTGTTGTTTCATACGGGGGCACGCGGAACCCGAGCCATACAGTAACAGATTTTCAACTATTTTATCATTTTGGGAACTTCTTCGTAAAGAAATGAAGCAACCGACATTGAATGAATTTATGTAATTTTTAATGGTAATAATCAGATGTTTGCGATTTTTTGTTTTTATTAATTCACTTAATTAAATTATGCTTCTTAAATCATTGCATATGGGTATTTTTGACATTAGTTTGTTTCTAAAAATCAGTAAAACCTTTGCAATGCATACTAAAGTGATGATGAGGATGACTGATGGTTCATACTTGTATAGTAGTAATATACCAAACCCGTCGGCTAATTGAGTTGGGTCAAAACTAGAAGCCAACCTGTTCTGAAATCAGATTTCACCTGTACATTCAATGACACTCCTTATGCATTACTTCCATATCATGTGATTGAAGCCACGTAGACGAAAACATATCGAAAGAACATAAAATCATTCGTTGAGTGATTACTCGGTTGATTACTGATTATTTTTGATCACTCTGTTATTGATTACTCAGTTGAATGTGTTTTGTCCATTATTTAAATAGTTTTTATGCAGATTTTATAAACGCTATAATTGTAGGTGTATGCCGACTTGAACTCACCGATTTGACCTTGATTGCACTGTAAACGTTTCAAGTGCTAGTGAAACCGTTATTTCGTTGTAGGCTAGTCAAAAGTCTTGGCCTAGATTTTGTAAATTCTTAGTTTGCTACTTTGTTTGATTTGCACTTACATTACCCTAATGTACAGTATTTTTGTATTGCTGTGTGCGTTGTGCCAGTGTGTGTCAGTTGAATGATACATCGTATATTTTAATTCTGCTGGTATATATATTTATATATAAGATTGGAAGCTACAGCTCTGACGACGGCACCATTTGCAGAGATCTATACATCAAACGAAAGGTTTCAATCTAGTGTCGTGCCATCGGGGGTTTATTTTTCGAATTGGGCCCACCGGGAAGAACGGGTGACAAAAAACCTCCAAAATGGCCATTTTTCGACCGTTTTTTGCAAAAGTTATACGTCTGAGATGTGGAGAACGGGAACGGGCCGCGGGGGGGTACTGGGTATGAATAGATAGCCCGTTCAGCGATGCGTGTCATAGGCTTATTTAAAATATGCGAGAGGGTCACTGCGTCCCGTAACGGACGTTTTCCCGGACCCAACTCCGGCTTTTTTCGAAATTTTGGCCAAACAGCCTGCAGAAAAAACGTTCTAGCGGCGCTTGACGGGACTCTCTGAACGAGATATATAGCTCTTTAGAAAGAGGAAGAACAGGGCTACACGGGGCTGCACGATGATGTGGGTTATATTTTAGGACACGTCCACCACGAGGAGGACCGACGAGTTAATTAGATGTTCAATTTTTGGCAATTTTCGCTTAAAAAACTGCTGACGCAAAGCCATTGTTGTGACGTCATCCATTGTACTTTGTCTATAACCTTATAGCTTTAATTCAGTAAAAGCTGCCGCTGCTGCCTTTGCGTATTGTATGATGACTATGTATGATGTTCGCGTATTATTGATTATACGTGTATTTATACGCAAAATCTTTTGCGGGGCCTTTGCTAGTCTATAAATATTCTGCAAGCTACTATTTCACTGTAACTATTTCACTGTATACTACTTTTCACTGTAACTACTATTTGTCGTATATTATCTGTGATTAGGCGTTAATTATGTCACGCGTTTACCTGGAGAGTGAATTGCAACAACTAACTGTACCTGTCTTAAAGCAGATAACTGCTGAACTGTAGGCTAACTTTACCACAGGCTACAAATAAGGCCGGAATAATTGATATGATCATGAATGCACAGGGTAACCCTGTGACGACAGGTGAACCTAGTGTTAGACCGAAAGAAGTTGGAGGTGTGTCAAGCACATCGAGTATGTCTGTTGCGCGGATGAGTGGGCGCAGACTTATGGTCTTTAGTGCAATATAAAAACCCCTTGGTCGGCTAATGGTTAACACAAACAAATACACGAATTATAATTATTTGAGGCGTAACTTTGAGACATTCTGTTTTGAAAAGAGATATTCAAGGCTCCTGTTGCTGTGACCTCTGACTCAGAAGTATTTTTTCCTATCGTATCGTATCATCTAAAATAGATTACCGTTATGGTGTTGTTGGCAAAAGTGTCCTGTCATATCACTATCACATCGCCAAATTTGTGTTGTTTAACATCCTATATTTGTCGTCCATTATTCACCCAGCTAATGTGTAGGAAACTTTATCACGCAGTAGAAACGTTTTACTTTACAAACAAACAACTGAACAAACAAACAAAGGAATAATACTTGATCAAGAAAGTTTACTGCTTCCATATTTCTTTAATTTTGCGTTCGTCAACTTTAATATGGTCTTCCAAGATTACCTAGACTCAAACAAAAGCAAGTTGAATGACAGGTTAACCCTCACTTCCGTCAAAAGGCTAACTAAAAAGACCAATATAAATTAGAAAGGATAGTAGTGTGAATTTTTCCTAAAATGGTTGTCATTAAATAAGAAAAATTTCTTGTGAGACTACTGCATAAAATTAGTAATAAAATGCGCTTAAAGTAAGTCATGCAGTACATTATAATAAGTAATAATATAGCGTTAAGAGAATAGAACCAATATGACGGATGATTCAGAAGGTGGTGGCTGAACATCTCTCCTGGTTCTGAGGTTATTGGAATAAAACTAACCAGCTTTAGTTACTGAACAAGCAAAAATTTAACAGGAAAAAATAAACTTACTTATCTTCAATTTCTAAATAGGAAACGATTTTCATCATTAACTATATAAAATACCAAAGTGATACGTACAATAATAATCCTACTAGACACATCAGACTTAAATCATGCCAAAATTATCTTTTAAATAAAATTATTCCTGCTTAGACTGTAATGGTCAGTGGTGTTACTCGTCCAAATTCTTAGTTGTCAGTTTTCTTTAAATTAAAAGTCACTTTTATTGTGTTTTGCTTTGAGTTTGAATCACTTGCTTCACAGCGTTCTACTTGCTAACCAATCTCTCTGTTAATTCACAATCCCGTCTGATTATATATGCGCTAAATCTCAAGACCTCAATCGTTGAAATTACTTGACTTGTTGCATTGCATTTTTACAGGATGTCTAATCTGCAGAACCGTCGAAGGACCACCTGGACCGCCAGGACCACCAGGTGTGTAATTTTTATTGCTGTTGCTGCTTGCATTGTTAACTTATTGTTACCTTTGTTACAGTCCAGTTCATGTCGACCTATGTACTAAGAAAGATTTGTAAAATCTCAGTGAACTCACCATAATTCAAACTGTTCAGAAGAAGGACTTGTTCTTACCCTTGTTACAGTCCAGTACATGTCGACTTATGTACTAAGAAAGATTTGTAAAATCTCAGTGAACTCACCATAATTCAAACTGTTCAGAAGAAGGACTTGTTGTTACCCTTGTTACAATCCAGTACATGTCGACCTATGAACTAAGAAAGATTTGTATAGTCAACCAGTGACGTTTTTTGGTGCACACTTGGATAGTGAACCAGTGACGTTTTTAGTGCACACTTGGATAGTCAACCAGTGACGTTTTTTTGGTACACACTTGGATAGTCAACCAGTGACGTTTTTTGGTACGCACTTGGATAGTGAACCAGTGACGTTTTTTAGTGCACACTTGGATAGTCAACCAGTGACGTTTTTTGGTGCACACTTGGATAGTCAACCAGTGACGTTTTTTAGTGCACACTTGGATAGTCAACCAGTGACGTTTTTTGGTGCACTCTTGTATAGTCAACCAGTGACGTTTTTTGGTGCACTCTTGTATAGTCAACCAGTGACGTTTTTAGTGCACACTTGGATAGTCAACCAGTGACGTTTTTTTGGTACACACTTGGATAGTCAACCAGTGACGTTTTTTGGTACGCACTTGGATAGTGAACCAGTGACGATTTTTAGTGCACACTTGGATAGTCAACCAGTGACGTTTTTTGGTGCACACTTGGATAGTCAACCAGTGACGTTTTTTAGTGCACACTTGGATAGTCAACCAGTGACGTTTTTTGGTGCACTCTTGTATAGTCAACCAGTGACGTTTTTTGGTGCACTCTTGTATAGTCAACCAGTGACGTTTTTAGTGCACACTTGGATAGTCAACCAGTGACGTTTTTTTGGTACACACTTGGATAGTCAACCAGTGACGTTTTTTGGTACGTACTTGGATAGTGAACCAGTGACGATTTTTAGTGCACACTTGGATAGTCTACTAGTGACGTTTTTTAGTGTACACTTGGATAGTGAACCAGTGACGATTTCAGTGCACACTTGGATAGTCAACCAGTGACGTTTTTTGGTACACACTTGGATAGTCAACCAGGGACGTTTTTTGGTACGCACTTGGATAGTGAACCAGTGACGATTTTTGGTGCACACTTGGATAGTGAACCAGTGAACCAGCGACGTTTTAGCAGTTCGTGTAAACATATTAAGTTACAAAGATTATTTCATCCAGTCATATAAATCTTCAATTAAGCAGACAAGTGTAATGCTAAGTAATATAACTGTGTATGCAAGGCTTTTTAGGGACATTTAATAGTGTTTTCTTCCAGTTTAATATAAATTAGTTAACCCGAAATAAAGCTTTATGTACATTATCACGTTTATTACTTTCAAAATTCCTATTTTGCGTGTGCATACCACGTGATTTGTGTCTTTGATAATACCTGTCAAACTGTGCGTGTTGAACTGCACCAGCGATGTTGATTCTGAATTGATTCACGTTTACAACGGTAGTTCATAGATAGCAGCACCAACCCATTCAGAATCCAAAAATCTAATAAGTTTAAACGCCGACATCCCAGAGATAGAATTTGTTTATTGGCACATTGCAGCCAGTTCACACACAGGATATTAATAATGACAACAACAACAACAACAACAACAACAAAAACAATAGTTCTCGTTAATATGAGATTTACACGATTCTCTGAGTCATGTACGTTGTACGATAGTAATAACAGCTTATAACGGCACGATATAAAGGGGTAGAAAAAACTGTAGAAATGGAAAATTAGCAAGAAACGGCACGTTTAGTTTTAATACAAATGAAAACTTTCTAATTCGATTCTAATAAACTTACCTGGCAAACTGTGCGTGTTGAACTGCACCAGCGATGTTGATTCTGAATTGATTCACGTTTACAACGATTGTTCATCTATTAAACATTGCTTCTCTAGCCCCCTGCAGTACAATTATTCTTTTGTGATAACGATAGTGTATGAAACATAACAATTTAATACAGTATGACGTAGTAATTTTGATGTCACTGTGTGCTTAATGTCATTGTATTGTACTGAATGTGATAATAATAAACTAAAAAACTAAACTAACTAAGTTATTTACGGTTTTGCACTACTTATATAAAAACCAGAGCAGTCTCATTTAGGGTCTCTTGTCTGTATCTATAATCGCCTCTCTGAATTTTCTACCCACTTACGCATGGATGATTCCGAAGTAATTTCGGTTTGTATAGTCTGGTACAGCAATGGTGTCTTTGACTATGGTACAGTCTCTTGCTATAGTTTGGATTATAATCAATATGATATGATTCGAAATTGTGATCAGTTATAATAATAATAATAATAATAATAATAATAATAATAATAATAATAATAATAATAATAATAATAATAATAATAATAAAAATAATAATAATAATAATCTTTATTTAAAGTCGGCTTTTGGGTCAAATAAATTATTATTATTATTATTATTATTATTATTATTATTATTATTATTATTATTATTATTATTATTATTATTATAACTGATCACAATTTCTGTACCTACTTACTGGGTTTGTTGAGCTAGAAACAAGGCACCTCCAAAACAGGAAACAGTTTGCGGTTTTCGTTAAAGTAATTTGTCTGCGCTATGCCTGTCGAGCACACTGTACGAGTACAGAGGCACGCACGCACCCACGCATATATCACGCACGTCTACACTTTCCATAATTAAATAGGTCTATGTGCATTCGAATGTTTCAAAATTACAGCTTAAGTGTTATGCGACTTCTATAGTTTTACCATTGTTCTTTACACGGTGTATTTCTCTCACAGCACATTTTGGCAGTGATGAGCTGAAGCCTATAGAAAAGCAGACGAGTAACGTTATTGCATTTGACACAGTAACACTGCCGTATAAAAATAAAGGGCAATAGCTGCAATATATCTTACTTTGGAGAAAAATGCAACTAAAACTTGCAATGCCCCGAATAATTATGCCACTGCTAAAGATGGAATGACATAAGGGTATAGTTGACTGCTATTGTACCAAAACACAAGTCAAGTCGTTTATTTGTAAGTAGAATTAAAACAATCCAACCTACTGCTTGGCAAATAGGCCCACTTTTCCTACTTTTTCGGCAATGTAAGCTGGAAGTTACGCCATAAATGTATACAAAGATACCTCAATTTAGTAGTCTGCAGCAAAAATGAAATGTGTTAAAGAAGTAATGAAACTGCTTCTTTTATTTCTGTACAGTGAGGCGTCATAAGTGCAAATCCTGATAGCTTCCTGGACAGTTAGTGCCTTTAATTCTGCAAAGGGGCTCGCTTTTGCATACATTGTCATGAGAAGTTATTTATGGCACAAAAACTACTGCTTAGAATCAAATTTCGTTATAATGGCAAGAAAAAGCGCCATCTATTTGGCAAAAATGTATCAAAATCAGAATTTTGTTAAAATTGTAGTTACTGCTCTTTATCTTTGCACAGCAGAATACTGCTGATGGATATTTTAATGCGGTTTAATTTAGAAATTTCTTTAGCCGTAGATTAAACTTGTTACTAGTTAAACAACTGCGAGTGAATGTTAACTCTATACAAAATTTATGGTAAACAATCAAATTTAATGGAAATGAACCACACTATTAATAATACTGATACTGAATAATACGACAAGATCCAAAAGAATCTTCATAAAGATGCGCGCATGTTTCTGTTATGTAGGATTAAAAACTGCAAAACTACGTGAACATATGTGCATCATATTTCATTCGATGCCTACACACTTTCTGCCTGTAAATTCTACGCCTGCAATGAAAAATGTCAAAGTTGCGTATTCCTCTAGGATCTCCACAAAATTTTCAGGTCGTATCATGGGTATCCCGCCCAAGTTTTGATTTCGTTGTACAAGAGATTGCCGGGGCAGTCCGTGGTCCCGACGTCTCGATGTCCCTGCAGTGTGTAAGATGAAGTCAGCTTCCCCTAATGAATTAAATACATTTAACGAACTAATTCGACAGGACATTCGAATGATTATAAGTGTAAATAATTGCTACGAGAATGAGTAGCAGTTACAGATGTACATAGTGATTTTTACATTTGCAGGCCACGGTTAAAAACTAACGAAAATTTGCAAAATGAATTTCACTGGGCAAAAGGTTCTTAGGCCCCTTTCACACTGAGGACGCACAGCAAAATGCCTCGAGGAGAAATTCCTTGCGCCGTTCGTCTTGAAAATGGAACATATTGTTTTCTCTGGCGCATTTCACAGTGAGGACAGACGAGGACAGACGGCAAAATTCCTCGTTCAGTTCGTCGTAAGGAATTCTGCCACCAGCTAGAAGCTATGCGTCCTCCTCGCGAGGTGTTTTGCCACATGGTAGCAATACAGCATGTTCCATTTTCGTGAGAAATTCTCGCTGAATTCAGTCTTAAATTTAACTACTCAATCACTTGTTTCTTATTACACGAACAACAAGCAACACATTTCAGCACAAAATTATAAGATCTAATCTCTTTTTTGACAATTTTATTATTTATTAATGAAACGCTGATGATTATATTCGTGAAAAAGATAAATAACGCACGCAAATATTTATTTTATATACGATATTTTCAGATTTTGAAGTGGTTATTATTATTATTATTATTATAAGTCTTTTATTAAACAATGAATACATTGTTTCCCCTCTATTTGCAGGGGTTCGTTTACAAAACATAAATTTACAATAACAAGATTATACATAATGCCAATTTAGAATAAATTTAAAATACATACATAGTTTACCCTATAATATATACAATATAACGATTAACTCAATGCAAGAAATGGAAAGCCTTGATTCAGCGAAATGTTGTAGTGAACGGCAGGTTTGTTGTGATTAACTAACTGGCTGACGAAACAAAAAGAAATTCGCAAAAATTACTCATATTTGAGATTTGGACTCTGACAAAAAGAATTACGACTTCCACGTTGGTGAACTTACCTCCTGAACGGCACATTGTATCCAGTTTTTAGCTGCATCAATCATGATCTGAGGCGGGTTAAGTGATTGATAATTTCCCATGAACGATATGGCTAAAGAGACAGAGTTGTACCCTGACGTGTGAGCGCCTTCTTTATCCCAACCACGCCCTTCATAAATTCTACCGTCCCCTCCCACCAACCAGCTATAGCCAATGTCACACCAGCCTAAAAATGAATGTTCAAACTTAGTATAATTATTATTACTAACAAAGGCCATGCAAAAAATTTTGCGTATAAATACACTAATAACCAATAATGCGCGAACGTCCTGCGTAGTGTTTGTTTACTTACCTAACGCAAAGCCAGTAGCAGCAGCTTTTACTGAATTAAAGCTCTAAGGTTATAGGCAGAGTATAATGGATGACGTCAGAACAATGGCATTGCGTCAGCAGTTTTCCAAGCGAAATTGCCAAAAATGGAACATCTAATTAACTCGTCGTCACTCCTCTCAGTGGACGTGTCCTAAAATATAGCCCAAATCATCGTGTAGCCCTGCCCTTCCTCTTTCTAAAGAGCTACATATCTCCTTCCGAGGGTCCCACCAGAAACTTAATTTTTATATTGTGGCTGCAACATTGTCACTTGTGGTTGATACAGTTTCTTTCCACCATTTAGTTTATTCCAAGTCCATTAGTACATAAAAAGACATTCATAAAAAACTAAAAATGCAGTACAATTACTAGAATACTACATAATTAGCACTCATTAAGATATAGAGGATGCAGAGAGCAAAGTTACTTACATCTGTCTATCGAATTTAAGAAACCTTGTTAAATCAACGTTCAGGTCTTTTACGAAATAACTTATATCATTTCAAGCAGTAATCAATGGCGCATCTTTATAGAAGCAGGCAATGAATTCCATATTGGAACAACATTTGAGAAAAATTAATGAAAATTTGTCTTACTTGTACGCCTTGCAATTTTAAGAGTCATAGTTTTATTATTTAAAGTTTTGGTAAAAAATCATTTCCTTGTTTAAATAAACATCCTATTGCATAATTTTGTAACACATGCACAAATCAGAAACTATACTTCTTTCTTCTAATGTTTTAAGACACAGAATTAAATGTGAATCAATAATTAATTCCACATTTATTACAAAGGCGTCATGTAAAGTAATGCTGAACATCTTCTGCAGCGTCTAAATCACCAAGCAGATAAGGGTTCCATGCAGGAGAACAATTTTTAACGAATCAACTGACATATACTTTATAAGTTTCGGCAGAGTTTACTTGTTGCTAACAGAAAAAATCTGCAAAATTTAAAAATGGTAATCCCGTTTGCTCTTGTACAAATTTCAGCACAATCGTCACTAAACTTTAGGTTTTCTGATACAATTATTCTAAGATCTCCTTTCAAAAACAATAAGCTCCCACTTCTTGAAAACCCCGGTATGAATAACAGAACACTAAATTTAAGAAACATTAGAACGAACAATCAATGTGGAAAGAATTCCATTACAAAGCAAGCAATACAACTTTGGAAAACATTACCGACATCACTTAATTCATTACCGACATCACTAAAACACAGCAGCTCTTTATCAATATTCAAGTCTAAATTAAAAAAAAATTTAATGACTCGTTTTGAATATCCGACATACGAACACGATGATACTTACTCAAATCATAATTTCATTTTTCCTAGACCTTACTAAACTAGTTTATATTTTATTTTTGAATTTCTAGTTGCACTTATAGTTTAGCTTGCACCAGACGCATTTGCCCAAAACAGTGTATGTTTTTTATATGAACTAACACTGATTGTCTGTCTTTTATTATGATGGTCAATGTTTTCAAAATGGCAAATAAAGATTTTACTACTGCTGCTGCTGCTACTGCTACTACTACTGCTACTGCTACTGCTACTGCTA
>JAQGDQ010001244.1:0-52569 GCA_030141605.1 Tubiluchus corallicola
TATATTCTTGTTAACTGTTGAAAATGAGGGTGACAGTATCATGAATTCTGTTTTGTCATTATTCATTTTTAGCTTGTAATGACTAAATGCCATATAGTCGTTTGCATTCATATGACAATTGCGAAGTCTTTTCTGATTTCTTCAACATCAGGAGATTGATCGCTCAAATAAAACAGCACTTGAGTGGTTTGGTGCTTGTGTGATAAATCTAGTGTGCTACCAAAGATTATTGCAAAATATTTTGCCCTTTTCACTTGATCAATTATTTTCTCTTTCACATGTTTTCCAAGAGCGGAAATAAACTTGTTTTGAATCCGAGGTGATAAATATGACACAGTTTTCTTACCACTCCTCTTTTTTCGTAGTAGTGTTACTGCTACTATAAATCCTTTAACTTTAAGGCCTGTAATGCTAAAATCACCATCCTATCTGCTTTAGAACATGCAATACAGGTGATATATTGCACAAGCCGCTACAGCCGTCTTGGAATTCTAAATAAGGTGATGTCATACGTGTTTTTAAGCACCAGACGTGGATTCCTTGTCATTCGAAACCTATACCCATACATGCCAAAATCATCATCTTGTCCGTTCTACGAATGGCCAATGCATGCTAATAATTATTAATGATGGCTTGTCGGTCATTTTGAGAATGGCGGCAATTCCCGATTTTCGATTGACCCCGTGTCTAGAATTAATCACCTTGATGGGTCCTAGCATTATGCAAAAGTTTCATAACTTTTAGGCAAAATAAGAAATTTTTCAGCATTCTGTTAGAGCACATGTCAGGTACCATGCAACGGTAATTCTTATTTTTTTATTATTAGACTGATTTAATTTTTTGCACTCATTTTGCGTCTAGCACCTTTTTGGATCAACAATTAAGGTCAAATTCATTCTTTTTATAATAATCTTTTAAATGAAACAGCTAGTGTAATAAAATCAGCTTTGGATCAACCATTAATCGTCAGTAAGTGCTTAGGGTCTCAGCTAGGGAAAGAGGAGCCGCACACGGTTCTTTCAAATCAAATAATTATCCAAAAGTAAAATATGCCGAAATATATCAGCAGTGAAAATGAAAGTGCGTTCACTATGTTTGCTAGCAGTTTCATTCATTTTTAATCAAATATCTTTTTTATGCACTGCAAAGCTGATACTCTAGCATTTACTGTAAATAAATTTTATTGCAAGTTTTTATTCTGAATTACATAATATGGATAATATGGGGGTACCATATCTTTTTAGTGCTCAGGGCCTCTTATGGTTTTAATCCAACCCTGCATAAATTTGTGTGGATGTTTCATTTTGTGGCAGCCATATTGAAAACGGTGGCTTTTTTTGAAATGAAAGCAATTGAAGCGGATTCAACTATCCTGAAATGGAAATAATAATCGCTTCCCAATGTTAATTTTCTGGAAATTAATATCTTCTGCTTTATGTAGTTTAGTTGGCGGCCATTTTGTTTTTCACATTTTTGACCCTTTTCCAGTTTTTCAAGCTGGCAACAGCTTTTTCGGATTGAGCGTAGTCAAGCTGATAAGACCGACTATATTGCCCACTTTTAGAAACAGCGCTCCTAGTAGTATAGTAGTGTTATAGAAGCAGCTTTTCAGGATTTTCTTATAGCCTATTGTGCCATTTTGTATGCTGTAGATTTTCAGGCAGGTAAGCAGGCATAGAAACCTCGTTTACATGTATATTATCATCATCATCAACATCTTTCGATTAATTTTTGTTAATATATATATTATATTATATTATATTATATTATATTATATTATATTATATTATATTATATTATATTATATTATATTATATTATAATATAATATAATATAATATAATATAATATAATATAATATAATATAATATAATATAATATAATATAATATACTATACTATACTATAATATAATATAATATAATATAATATAATATAATAGTATAGTATAGTATATTATATTATATTATATTATATTATATTATATTATATTATATTATAGTATAGTATAGTATAGTATAGTATAGTATAGTATAGTATATTATATTATATTATATTATATTATATTATATTATATTATATTATATTATATTATATTATATTATATTATATTATATTATATTATATTATATTATATTATATTATATTATAGTATAGTATAGTATATTATATTATATTATATTATATTATATTATATTATATTATATTATAGTATAGTATAGTATAGTATAGTATAGTATAGTATAGTGTAGTATAGTGTAGTGTAGTGTAGTGTAGTGTATTGTATTGTATTGTATTGTATTGTATTGTATTGTATTGTATTGTATTGTATTGTATTGTATTGTATTGTATTGTATTGTATTGTATTGTATTGTATTGTATTGTATTGTTGTATTGTATTGTATTGTATTGTATTGTATGGTATGGTATGGTATGGTATGGTATGGTATGGTATGGTATGGTATGGTATGGTATGGTATGGTATGGTATGGTATGGTATGAGTATGGTATGGTATGGTATTATATTATATTATATTATATTATATTATATTATATTATATTATATTATATTATATTATATTATATTATATTATATTATATTATATTATATTATATTATATTATATTATATTATATTATATTATATTATATTATATTATATTATATTATATTATATTATATTATATTATATTATATTATATTATATTATATTATATTATATTATATTATATTATATTATATTATATTATATTATATTATAGTATATTATATTATATTGTATTGTATCATATCGTATCGTATATAATATATGATATCGTATCGTATATGATATGATATTATATTTTTTGGTAAATTAAGTATGTCACTGCTTGTGGCTACACTATATAAATACATCGAACGTCCAGATCCACGGCTACCACCACCTGCCCTGGAGGACTTACCTGCAAAAACCAGTTTTTAATGATTATATGAACTATTTTACTAGAAGACAGCAGTTAACAAGACTTAAAAATATACTAGTATGAGTCTGCAAGCACTAACGTTACAGAGACTTTATATGTAATGGCAGAGTCGGACTGCAACAAGTAAGTAGACACAAACTCTTGAATGTTCTCGAAATTGATTGTAGCTGCAGAAAAAAAAGCATGAAGTATGCTAAGGGTTCATACTTTTTAAACGTTGAATAGCTGTAGCTGTAGGCCTAAATACTATAAAAAGTGTATGCTTGAGGTGTTTTTGGTTATCACTCATTTTTGTAAATGAGAAATTCTGGCTATATTTACTCTCAATAATTCTGGTGAACCTCGATCACTGGAAAGTTTTATACACAAACTAGCAAAATAGCCATTAACTAAGAGTTTATTTTATAAAACGTTAAAAAATACAACCTACGTACAAGGGCGCAGAAAAAACTATCGTACAATGTGGGCCTTAAGCCCTTAAACACTTTAAAATGCTTAAAACTTTGTTCCATCGTTTGCTATACCAGCTTGCGAAAAACTGGTATAAATTGTACAAATTCAGTTGACGTAATTTTATGAACTATGAAAATTTGAAATTGATAGACAGTCAAGAGAATTACGATAAACTTCAGATTAATCAATCGATGTGTGTGTAGGCATCAGAATTCAGATCTGTTATGTACCGTGCTCTGAAAGCGAAAGTTTCTGAGTTCAAGTCCTATATTAGTTGGGCTATAATTTTTTAGCGCAACCTTCTGTTGTAAACAGGATTGGCTCTACCACTAGGTAAACTAGGGAGGTGCCTAGTTAGGGCGCCAAATTCTGGAAGTAATTTATAAATTTTTCAATTTAGCATAAGCAATAACATAGTATCTATGTAACTGCTTAGTGCTTCAGTGCATAGCACTTTAATTAAAGGAGACCAGAGGCGTAACAAGATGGGATGGGAGCAACAGGGGGCAATCATCCCCGGGGGAAAAGGTGAGAGGGCCCCAAAATTCTTCTAGAATTCAGTGACTGTTAATAATTAATTACAGATCCGACATAACAAAAGCTTTCAAATCACAACAAATCCACCTAGTCACAGATCATCGTAGCTCACTTAATTACTGCATACAACCTAGAAAAAGGCTCATGTTAGTTATGGTGTCGGTAGGGCGTCTCGTGGCTTAGCGGGTCAACAATTTTGGGAAAAACAATGGTGTTTTTCTAAATGCCGATTGTATTATTGTAAAAACCTGTAGTGTTCTGTACCTTCCATAATTCTTGCACGTTTTAATGATGGAGCTGAATTAAGGGACTGTGTTACGCGCAACAAATGCATTAAAAAAGTTATTCTGAGGCAGTACCGCAAATCAAACTTATGTTGATTCCTAGAAAAAATTATCTTTTGTCTATCCCATCATATCGAAAAAGGAAAGTCGGGCTCAGGGACGTAAAAAACGTGCACAATTTGTGGCTTCACCCACGAAAAAAATGAGCAAAATATTAAAAGAACGGGCGCCAAAAATTTTATTTTTGCCCCAGGGCGTCACAAGCACTTGCTATGTCTCTGAATCAAACGAACTACTGACGTTACTTTCCTGTCAAAACGTGTGATTCATAACAGGGATAGCTCTTTTACCTCAGCAAAAACACTTTCTGCTTTACCTGGCTTCTTAACATTACGTCATTCATTTAGATATTACTGACTCGTTACCCTGCTTATGCCCAGTTTATATTATATGCATAAAGCGGCAGAGAACGTAACTAACAACTCCTTCCATTAATAAGTTTATCACAATAGAATTTATCTAGTTTTGGTAGATAAACCTATGAGAATCGAAGTCTTCAGGAGCGTAATATACTGTCAATGCAGGAAACGAAAGGTAAAAAACTTGGCAGACATTGAACAGCAAAAAGATTCGGTAATGAAATGGATATACGCAAAAAAGAGGAGTTACTGTTTCAAACATGATGATAATTTTTGATGAAAAGGCTTCGCCTGTGAAAATCTGGCCAAGAGAATGTGCAAGTACATGAAGAGTGTACAACAAAAATTAAAATTTTGATAGCTCCTAGCTGACGACAATCGAATCACATATTCTATTCAAATTAATGAAATTAACATAAGCTGTGGACAGGCAATTTAAAAGTAACTACAGTTAATTAGCACATTATAATACACGTATGAACCTAACACATAGGTACTATTATACATTATTATACACAACAAAAATTCAATTTCAAATGGGGACCGTGGAGAAGGGATTGACTTTTCAGAAGGCGGTGCCATAATACTTTTGCAAGGGCGTCAAATTACTTAGAGCCGGCTCTGGTTGTAAGCATGAAGGTCCTGTTTAATGTGTGCCTGAGATAATTTACGGAAAGATTCAGAAGCACATATTCAACTCCACACTGTTGAGTGTATGAGTGATATTTCACTGGTGTTAGATACAGGAACTAGTGGCTCTGAGATATCTTACAAAAAGGTGCAGCGTCTTGTAGTCAACTCTCATAGCTGAGTGTATTAAAAATGAGTGGTATAACGATAGGTGGCTCTAATAGATTGTACGTATACATGTATATGAGACTTTTGTGTTGAACTACGTGAGTTTATGAAGGGTATCAGAGAAAAAAAATGGAAGGAAGCAATTCCATTTGTAAGCCTAATCAGGCAGAACAGACCAGTAAGAGGAAGAGCAGAAAAGATGTCCCCTCCGTGCCTTCTTTATTTTCTTCGTCAAGTTCTTGTGTCAAGGTACCGGACAAGCGAGTAAAACCGACTTGAAAACAATTTACGATTCTAAAAAATCGCTCAGCGGGCCAGCTGACCTACTTGAACAATTCACTAGAACCTTATTTCGTTTTCAGAGCTTACTAGATAGCATTTATGTGTGAAGATAGTCAGTCAGTCCCCACACGACTATGCTGAATAATGCATCAAACTGCCAGATTTTATAAATAAGTGTACAAAAATGAAATCAGGTTTTTATTTTTTAAGTTTTAAGGTTTCAAAGGCGCCGAAGCTAGATTGTGATTGGAAAATGGAAAACACACAAATTACCGAAAATGAATACCGCAAAACCTTACCAATCCTGTCTGCATACCATATGACAATAGATGCTGCTTATGCCGTTAGCTCAAATTGTGCAAAAACTGCAAGGTTTCTGCCAAACATTGAAAATGTATTTAGAATAGTCGACTTTGGATCAGGCAATGGTGGCTTAGGACTTCACCTGATGAAGAACATAATTACAATCGTCAAAAGAACCCATGGGCAAGATATCAGTATAGAAGTTATCTATAATGACAAATTGACACAAAATTTTCATGGTTTGTTCACATTAGTGCTTGGAAAGATGCCAGAAGTAACAAGTTATATGAATGAACAGAACAAAGTCTATATATTAGTAAATGGAACTTCGTTTTATCAGCAATGCGTACCAGATGATTCCGTTCACTTGGGGTTATGCACGATGTCGCTTCATTGGCTTTCCAAGAAGCCTTGTAACATCACTGGTCATTTGTTTCATGTGGGCATCACAGACATTTCTGAGAAAGAACAGTTTGAGAAGCAGGCTGCTAAGGACTGGAAAAATTTTCTGGGAAGCAGAAAGAACGAACTCAGAAAAGGAGGACAGATCATCATCACTACACTAGGTGTGACAAATGAGGGACATTTCATAGGCAGCACATCCCGGTCTGGAAAGTCATATAAAGATAGAATCGCAGAGGACTGGGAATCAATGTTATCGAACAAAATCATCACCCCAGAAGAGTACCAAGAGACAACATTCAATATTTACTTCTATAATAAATCTGAATTGCTTGAACCATTTAAGAACGAAAACCCATCACAGGAGAGACTTGGAATGAAGATAACAGACTTTCAAACTAAAATAATACAATGTCCAATGTATAACAAATTTTTGAAAGAAAAAGAAGAACCAGGCTCAGCTAAAGCTTACGCGGAGAATCTTGCAGCATCAATCAAACCTTGGTCAAGACCAATGTTTATTTCCAGCTTATCAGATGAACGACCACTTCCAGAAAAAGAAGCAATAGTGAATGAATTCTACAAGAGGCATGCAAACAGCATTGCAGCAGATGCAAAGAATTACGTCTGCGATTATGTATTGCACTGCATGTGTATAGAAAAACTTGAATGATTTATGGTAAATATTTGTCTGGGTTTAAATGTGTAGTAGAAAATAAATAGATCATATGCTAATTAATTGCAGTTGTACATCATATATTCATTTTTTATAAATAGTAAACACATATTGCAATCAGCAGTGCATCTGTAGGTGGAAAAATTACGAATAAGTTACTACAAATGTAACACAAAGTGACGTAATACAAAAGAATCAGATTCAAAAATTTGTAATTATGCATTCCTAATATGTGCAATGTGTTTGAATACCTGACATGGACATGGACCATGTTGTGCATTCAACTAAACATTATCAAATATTGACAACGAATGGCGTTGAGGCAATTTTATGACAGATACCAGACTTTGCATTTGCTTTTCGCATTGGCAAAATATCAGCGCAACGCATAATAACAACTGATTAAAGGCCCGGTCAATTTATTAAGCCTGTCTCAAAATAAGTTATAAAAGAGACAAACAAGCTGTTTCACACATGCAAAAATAACAAATTTATTTCTTCCATATCATCCATCATTAAGTACAATTATTCAATTTATCTGTTGTACAACATGGGCTTATTTGAAAGCTGTGATAAACTTTTATCAGTTCCTTTTCATTACCAGTACAAAAATTATTGTTTTATAAAAATTAACAATGCTCACCCTTCAAGACAACATAAACACTATAAATGATAATCTAAATAGTCTGTAGCACAATCGGACCCACAAAGTAAAGAAACTAGTTTAAAACACTAACAAATGTTGGCATGGAAATATTTGATATAGTAATGCTGTTTTTCTGAAAAAATAAGTAAAAATATCAACACTTTGGCAGGTTTTAATTTAATTTACCCAATTTAATTACAGATGTACAAACACAAAATTTCACAAACTTTTAAAATTAGGTATAATTTATTTATAATTTAAACAACCCGCACACAAAAACTGGATTTGTCACCAGAATCACTCTATACAGCCACTACTATCTATTGAAAAATCAAAAATCTTTTAACCTGCTGATAAATTTTACTCCAATGTATACTGTTCAAAATTTATCCTAAAATTCATGAAAAACCAGAGTTTACATTTTGGCAGGATTATTTGCCGGATTCATGCTCAGTAATCCACTATCAGGAGCTGCATTCCATATAATCTTCTGTATTGGTTTAAATTGTGGATGGGATGAGCCACCTACAAGGGTCAACAGAACACTTTCACTGGTAGTCAAAAATGCTCCAACATCATGCATTCTTTGAAAAGCATACATACGATCTACCATGCTCCGAGAGGAACAAGCATCAACAACCACGTGAACGTCATAATTTTGTTCTACCAAGTCTAATACAGTGTTCTGTACACAAACATGTGCCTCAATACCACATAAAATAATTGACTTTCTATCTGGAATCTTTTTTAGCTCTTCAATAACCCCTGGAACCATCATTGAAAATTGAGTTTTCTGTATTAAGGTGGACTTGCTAATGTCAAGCTCAGATACAGTAGGCCCAAGTCCTTTAGGGTATTGTTCTGTTGCTATTACAGGAATATCTAGTAATTGAACACCTGTTAGAACTCGATTAGCAGTTTCAATAATTTGTGGATAAAATGATATAGTTGGTCGAAACTTCTCCTGCATATCACAAAGAAACAATATTGACGTTTTAGGGTTGAGCTTTCCAAGAGATCTGCTAAGTGCCATGACTGCCGTCACTAAAGGTTATTGCCTGAAAGTGAACAAAATGAAATCTATTTTTATAACATTAGAATATGACAGGCCACAGCACTGCATGATATCCTGTGACACGTTGTAAGGAAACTAAAAAATTCCTATGTGCAACATTTTACACAAATTTTTTGGGAGATTTTTCCCATAACCTCATTGCAGTTTATTATACATTGAAAACAAAATCTGAAGCTAGGGCGGCCACCGGTCCAGATTTTCCCGGATACTTCAGAGAATTAGGCTTGATGTTAAAGAGCCAAATATGTCCAAAAATTTCAGAGAAAATCAACGTTTTGCAGCTGATTTAATATTTTTTAAACTTACAACGTCCTTTTGGCTCCTTCGACAATATGTAGCACATTTAGCGTATGCACTTAGCTCTGCTAAGAACCGTACATAGAGGTTCATAAAACTTTGGTTAAACTTTCATTGATGATTCAGAGTGACTTCGATTACACATGCGATAAAATGTATAAAGACAATTTGAAAGCTGTCATTGAAATCTCAAAATATAGTTCAATGCATAAAATTTAGTTTATGTACGAAAATTTAGTACGAAAATGCAAATTGACTGTTAAATGCAATGTTCATAATGATGGCATTGATGGTTCTAAAACTGGCTACAAAAATTTTACCCTAATATAAAATGTAGAACTTAGACAATCACTGTTGTTACAAAACAGATATATCTACAACCAGGTTTAGACCCCCCTCATTGCCTTGTCAAGGTGCAAATACACACCGTCTTAGGTCACCTACCCAGCAATGGTAAGATTGGCTCAGTAGGGAATGCCTCTTAGAGGGAACACTGACCACCTCCTAAAATAAGTTAAGATATTTCTTACAAGAAGTTACGAATGCAAAGAATCTATAAACCAAACCAATAGAAACTATAGCATAGTATTATTTAGTTCATAACTGAATTACTACTAGTCAGTGCACCAAGTGAGCTTCTCAAAGTATGTAATTTGCCAGTGAATTGGGACTCAGTACCTAGCACTTTTCAAGTAACATGATAATGAAAGTCTAACAAGCATAACATGTTGAGATAAGGGACACAAAGAAACAGATTTAAAACTTACACAATGCAAAATTTGTATTTAGTTCATCTATCTATAGTACAGCTACATTAAGTAGAAATTCATCTTGTAAATTAGGCCTATTTGCAAAGAAAAACTGTAGAAAAAGTAAAAGTTAATAGATGTAAAAAAATAAAATAATTAAACAATAAAGTTTTATCAAATTCAGAAACTTCTTGTTACTTTACACAGTGCCAAGATGCACTAATATTCAGTCATACGATAAATGTAAATGGTCTGATGATGTGAGTAGCTTGGACACATTTATCTATGTCCATTCACTTATTAACATACATCCTAGTCATTCGTACTTTATCTATGTCTATTCACTTATATCTTGTGCTGATAGGCTCAATTTGTTGACATATACAGCTTTACATTGAAAAAGATGTTCAGTAGTATCCTCCGCCACCTGACACTTCAGATCCCCTTTATACAAATTTTTATAATTCGCTGTAGCATCTATTATATTAAGCCTGATTGCCATAATGTCTTTCATTTTATCTAACCCGCACTTTTCAACATTTGTCCTTGAAAGGTTTTGGTTTTTAAAAATCTCAATTTTGTCATTGTTTCTATTTTAGTTTTGTTCTTTTTCTATAAATAAATGAACTTAATTTTTACAGAGTTTTGGTTATTATGTCTAACCTACAAACCATCGGTCACATTTTTGTTTGGCTTAACATGCCCGAATATGTTGTACTATTTTTTGACATCAAAATTTTGCCAGTGCTTCTTTTTGTATGTTTTCTAATTCCTTCAGTTCTGTTTTAACAAGATTGGTCTAGATCTCAAAATTATTAATTATTGATTATATTACCGTATTTTCACACAGTATTAGCCAAACAGTTCCCACTTTAGATTCGTCACCAATGATAATTACTTCTGAGATCATAATTTCATCTTCTTTCTTTTTTTAAGCATAAGTTGATAATTATTTTTGCTATTGAACCAATCTCCCAAACTTTGTATTCACGAGTTTGCTCAACAGGGCCAATTTTTATGTTCAATTTTAGTTTTTTATTGTTTCTCTTTTGTCATATTACTTGGAATGTATTTTGTTTTTTAACTGAAATTCTCTATTGCCTTAGTCACATTTTGCACTTCCTCCAGATAACACATCTTCCATATACGAAAGAATGCCAATCTCTAGATCTGGGCCTAACACTGTCATGCAGGATGATACTGTATACCTATTAATAAGTATTGTTAATCATTCATAGTTATTCCACATACTTTACTTTAATTGAAAAAAGAAAAATCAAACACACAGAAGCATTGGAATCATATTTATAATTTATTAATTATTACTTAAAAATGTATTGCAGTTTTCTACAGTTAAACACTGACCGGTGGAAAAGATGAAATTTACGTGTATTTAAAGGGAATAAAAGCGTGTCAAACTTTTCAGGTCAGTTTGCTCAGGGATCGAGTGTATCCATGGTATGTAATTTAGACTAACATCTGGTCTAACCACTGAATAACAAATAAATATGAATCTCAATACTTATAATTAAAATAGTTTTAATACTAACACCGCAGCTAACACGACTAAGTGACCTCTACTCTGATAACCACAGAACCGAGCATGTCGCGTGCAACGCTCGCAACGGCGCATTTCACGCAACGCAAAATACTCTGCAGATGTGATTTCTGTTACCCTTCACCACTCTCCTTATCTCGGCACTGGTCCATGGGTACTGGGCATTGGGCACTGGCACATGTTCCTTGTTACGACATCAAAATGCATTATTTTTGCTAGTTTTCAGAGCATACTTCTACATGCATAGACAAAGACACAGACATACCTAGCTAGTAGCTATTAATGATACCAATAAACCACCAGTCCACCATCGATATAAATACAAGGTATACAAGGAAAGTTCGAAAAGCTTGATGTTCTCAATTGTCTAAAAAAATCATAAAGACTAGAGATGAAATTAATAACGTTCGCATGTGTTAAAAGCTATAATATTACACTTCTCGGGTATAATATATCTCTGGAATATTTTTTGCATTAATGTTGTTGTAAGCTATTTCAAAAAATGCTGTTATAATTTCCGATGATTCTAGCTCACTAACAGTAACCCCGTCATCAGCTTCAACAATTGTGCTGTTTTTTGATTTACACCTATTGACTTTTCACGGACCACATCTCTGAGTTCTTTTATGATTACAGTAATTCAAATGAAAGATCCTGAGGAGCAGATCCAAGCTTAGTAACGTAAAAATTTGGCAAGTAAAAAGCCTCATTCATCTGATGATCTTCAGCTGGTCTGGGTGCATTTTAGTCTGTATTTATCCTTTCAAACGTTGATACATGGGTATGATATCTTTAGAATTTTCCCATTGTGAGTTCATGTCACATTATCACTATAACTTTAAAATGACTTGAAAATGAAATCCAAAAATTCTTTCTTGTGACATTGTCGGAGTGTGAGCCATTCTACACAACTATTATGATTACATATAAGCTTTCTACTTAGACCGGTTAATATAATATGGAGTTGAAACTGCTGAACATACACGTGTGAATGTGTCATACTTAATGCATAAATATAGATCTGCCCATGCAGCCAACCTACAGGTAATATTGTGAGTCCCACGTTAAAACACGAATTTAAGACCACAACATTACCAGTGATTGATTGAGCTCTTGGTTGCTTGTACAGAAGAAGTTTTAGAGGTCCAACATTCACTCCGACGTTGTCGCTCCACTCTGTCAGAACTCCACTTTGTACACAAACCCACCACTTTTAGTCTTTCGCAGTATGAGAATTTTTTGAGTTGTGAGCATTGTTTAGTAGCCCTTCTTTGAACAGGTTTACCATACTAGCTTGACCACATATTCATGCTAGACAGCAGCCCATATTAAAAATGCTTGAAATACCATCTACTTTTTTGGCAATGTGACTGTCAGATATATTGGTTTCAAGTTACTAGTAAAGGTTACATCTAAAATCCGTTTCCTCGTCAGTTGAAACTAACTGGAAGCTTTCCAGGTAGTCATCGTCACTCATCAGAGAGATTAATTACTATAGCTGACGTGCACTGGTTTGCATTAACCAGGATAAAATAACATTTATTTAGTCAATCTTCAGTCCCTATGTACAAATGCTCCAGATTGAATTCCTCATTTGTTGAGGCAGACAGACTTCCTTGTTCAAATTTTATAATTGTCTGCAAATTTATATAGGATAACTGTTATGTTATAATGTCTATGTTGCTAATTTAGACAATGAAAAAGTTTTGCCTAGCACAGGACCTTGCGGCACATATGTCAGGCAGAGGCCATGTGAGTGTGTATCATGAATGCTAGTCAATTAAGTGAGATGACACACAGCTAGGCTACAAGTTTATAATCGACTCTTAGGTGCTATAGCATGGGCTCTACCAATTTCAACTTTACAAATTCTGAGTCAAACAAAAGTCCTATACCAAAGTCAAGGTAAAATGATTTCAATTGGGTTACCAAAATCATTGCAGTCTTAGTTTGTCCTTGAACTCTAACAGTGTGCATGCCTATGCAGGATTGATCAGTGTAATAACCATTATTGTGTATTGCAGATCAATTTGTGGTTGTCAGAATATTCATAAACTATACTTCTAATTAGAGGAAGCTTTAGAATCACTTTGGAGTGGAAACCTGTGGTTCGTCATTGTGGTCTAGGAACAGGTAAATGTAGCTGTTTATGAAACTGGCTTTGTAAAATAAGAAATATTTTACGACTGAAATGATTGTCAGTGGGTTAATTGTGACCTTGATGTCAGTGTATTATAATTTTGCAAGCTTGTAACATCAGGAGTCCAGACTTTGCCAACACTATAGAAATAGATATTATCAGAAAAGCATAATTATACGGTATTATTACATTGTTAATATTTTTATTATAATAATAATTTACGGAAGTGCACCATGCAAAGCTGCACGAAATTTTGGAACTCTTTCTCTTAGAGCCACTGAGAACACTCAAGACCCTTTCCTAAGGACAATATCGAAACCTCTCCTCCCTTTCCTGCTCTATCTTCATTTCCATACACACCACTGAATAGCACGTACCCCGTCTTACCATGTTGGCAAACTTGCTACACTACCAAATGCCAAGAATGCCAACCCGCCAAGAATGCCGGGCTGCCAGGAATGTCAAGCTGCCAAGAATGTCAAAACACTAAGAATGCCATGCCGTCAAGAACGCCAAGAATACCAAGCCAGATTGATTGACAGATAGACGCATTGGCTGACAAGCAAAACGGATCTTCTTGTAGAAATAATTTTTCAAGCAAACTGTAATGAACATTGGACACTCCATTTTTATACTAGACAAAATCTTACAAACTTCAAAACCGCCAGCACTTCCAAGGGGTCTCTGTTTATCTCGGTACCCTATATGATGAATGCAGATATGTAAGCAGAGTTTTAAAAAGCTATAATCTTCAAGAGCTCAGAATAGGGGCCAAAATGCATAGCAATCAATGACCCTAAAACTATAGTAACTATAGAGTTACGAAACTTGGTGGGTAGACACCTGGGAGTTGGATTAAGGACTTGTGCAATGGTAAAACTTAGTTTATTTATGGGCCAGATCGAGACAGTAATCAAAATGTAACAATTTGGGCATGCACCTTTAGTTCATGTTAACTCACAAACGCAGAGGGCTGTACGCATGAAACTTACAGACTAGACTTGCTGAGGACCTTGAAAAATGTGCGGGGTGAATGGCAACCTCTGTGAAAGGGTAAGGACACTGGACGTTTGCAGGGGCGGATCCAGGATTTTTGAAAGGGAGGGGTCCAAATGCAGAAAGGCAGATGCAGATGCTGGGGAACCTGTAGGTAACTTCCCCGGCCTCTCAGCTAGGAGGTCTGGGGGCAATGTATTTTCCTGAATTTTAGCCCATTTTAAGCTTTCTGAGGCATACTTGAAATAGTGAATCAATTTTCTTGACATTTGTGTTTTACTTTGTTGTATTAAGATTTTAAGAACATTAACTTATCTATCTTTTATTGATTAAGTTTGTTTTCTTAGAGGCTTGGCGTTTTCAGCATTCTTAATTAGCAGCCTGGCGTTCTTGGCATTCTTGGCAGCTAGGCATTCTTGGCTTTCTTGCTGTTCTTGGCAGCTTGGAATTCTTGGCATTCTTGGCAGCTTGGTATTGTTGGCAGCTTAGCCACATTGGTGGCTTGGTGTTCTTGGCAGCTTAGTGTTCTTGGCGGCTTGGTGTTCTTGGCATTCTTGGTGGCTTGGTGTTCCTGGCAGCTTGTCACTCTTAGCAGTTTAGCTAGGATGTATTGTAGAAAGGAGGGAAGGAAAGCATTGTAATGTTGTAAGAGGGGGAGGTTTCGGTAATTGTCATTAGGAGCAGGTCATGAATGTGATCTGGGGTCTGTGGCAGTCTATAAAGAGAGTTCCAAAATTTCCGGCTTTGCTTGGTGCACTTCCCATAATTTAAATGTGTTAGACCATTACCATGGGCAAAGACGATCACGACAAAGAATATAAACCACAGAAAGTAGGGAATACTACTGCCCAGTAGTTCGTGCAGTTAGTGTCGCCCTAGCGGCAGACCATTACGGACTGTTGTTGTCAGGTACGCTACAGTGCAGCTGTTCGCTGTAGGCACACCGGTGTGTACTGTAGCAGATGAATTGATGAGACCACCAAAGGCAGGCTAGTCGACAGGCGTATTGCTCAGCAGTGAGTTGCAAAAACATAAATAAAATCTTTTTAAATTTCCCGAGGATGCAGTCAGGTAATTATAACAAAATGCTAATTATAACACCGTTTTGTAACTTTTATTACAAGTTAAATATATGTACACTAGGCAAAGACTGCAAGGCCTACACCTGTCTTTGGCGATTTATAGCAGCTGTTATATTTTTGAATTTTTTTAAAGCAAGCATATGGCCCTAAGAATAATTAGTAGTTAAAATAAAAACTATTATATTCGTATCTCATGAAAATTAATAGGCTTATTTGCAAAAGAATTTAAAAAAGTTGATCATAGAGAAAGTTTGCAAATACCTGGCTCAATTTTTCTAAAAAAACAATCCTATTTAATATATGTTTTTATCAGGAAATATAACTTGAAGAAATATTATGACTGATTTTCGTGTGTAATACCTTCCATAGAAAAAAAATCGATTTTTTCAGTAGAGCAAATAATTTTTCCAGATCAAAACTTAATATAAGCATCTGCATTTTTTGTTAATTTCAAGTTAAAAGATGTTTAAAAAACATATAATCACACATTGGCCATTGTTATGAGTTGGAGTTGGTTATAAAATCACGTTGAACAAACGGGGATGCATTTTCAACATTACTCCTCTTTTTTATTATAAGTGAACAAAAAATAACAAAACGAAACATCAGAGCTGTCATCCATTTCTTCCACCTCTATAGCAACCAACTAACTAGGTCAAAATCAAGTTACGGAATTCAGGTGAGAAGCCAACCTGGCGCATAAATTAGAATCGGTAGGCGTCATAACACTTTATATATCATGTGTAGACGTCACTTGTATTTAGTCTATTTTTTAAGATTCAATTTGGCTTACATCAAAATAAGTGTTCATTAAATACAGTTTGTTTACGTGTAAAAAATGTACTTGTATAAGCGTACAAATAAAACACCTGTGGCTAAATCCACTGACAAGTCTTGATAAACATTATTTATTAATGGACTTAAATTAATTGATTTTATACAGGCCTAGTTGCTAAGGACAATCATTTTACATAGTTAAATATATAGGCTCAGCTTCATAGAATCCTTGTATGTAATAATGCATACATCATACATGTATGTGAGTGTGTGTGCATGGGTGTATCAAGACATTGCGGCGCCCTAGGCTGGCAGTTTAGTCCTACTCATCTCTACTACTGTAATGATTATTTATATGTGAAGCACTGTATGCAATTACGTGTTGGGTGCATGCGTGCATGTGCAAATTATTTATATACAAACCTACAATATAATATATGTGTAATTATATAGAATAATTGCAGGGCACGTAAATGGGTGCAATTTTTAATGTACCAAATCCGCCACCTCGCATTGGAGTGAAACGACCAAGAAACAAATGGCAGAACCTTCAACAAAAGGAAAAGAAGGATCTCTCTCTCTCTTTGTTGGCCTCTCTACCTCCCTCCCTCCCTCTCTCTGCCTCTCTCTCTCTCTCTCTGTGTCTGTCTCTCTCCCTCTCTGCCTCCCCCCTCTCTCTCTCTCTCACTCCCTCCCTCTCTTTCCCTCAAAGAGAGGGAGGGAGAGAAAAATCAATAAATCAATAAAAAATGCATTACTTTTTTACAAAGTAGGCAGCCCGTCACGAAGTCAGCTAGCCTCTTTCCTCAGGAAGAACAATAAAATTTTACTTACAAGAAAACTGGAGAAGTATTTGCAAGTACATAATACAAACTTATTACTACAACTGTTTTTCGTTTTCATGATGTGTTTTAGTTTTATAAAACAAATAATTGCTTTTATTTGAAATATTCTTCTTTTATTAAAAGCGCAAAAGTGTTTTTGTCTTATCAAAATTGCACGTATGCCAACACAACCTGTGAACTTAAGAATATTATTATTACAGTCAATGTGCCGCTCAAAATTGTTTAATGATTCGCCGTTTGATGCCGCTAGCATAGCCGCTAATCGCAAAAACGAAATACGTAACAATAACTCCGTCACTTCCGCTTTCTACACTTTGATCACGATGTGCAAAGTGTACAAAGAGGAAGTGACGAAATTATTGTTACGTATTTCGTTTTTGCGATTAGCGGCTATGCTGGCGGCATCAAACGGCGAAAAAACAGTAAAAACAGTAAAAAAAAAATTGCGGCGCATTGACTGTAATAATAATATTCTTAAGTTCACCAATAATGTTGGCATACGCTCAATTTTGATAAGCTAAAATCACTTTTGCGTTTTTAATAAAAGAAGTACATCTCAATTAAAAGCAATTATTAGTTTAAAAAAAACTGAAAACATTTCATGAAAAGGAAAAAAAATCGTAGCAATAAGTTTGTATTATGTACTTGCAAATGCTTCTTCAGTTTTCTTGTAAGTAAAATTTTATTGTTTTTCCTGAGGAAAGAGGCTAGCTGACTGTGTGATGGGCTCTACTATGTAAAAAAGTAATGCATTTTTTATTAATTCATTGATTTATCTCTCCCTCCCTCTCTTAGAGAGAAAGAGAGGAAGGGAGAGAGAGAAAGAGAGAGGGAGAGGAAGAGAAACGGTGAAAGGGAGGGAAAGAGAAAGAAAGAGAGAGACAGAGAGAGGAGAGGGGAGAGAGACAGAGACACACAGAGAGAGAGAGATCCTTCTTTTCCGTTTGTTGAAGGTTCTGCCATTTGTTTCTTGGTCATTTTACTCCAATGCGAGGTAGCGAATTTGGCACATTAAAAATTGCACCCATTTACGTGCCCTGCAATTAATCTATATAATTACACATATATTATATTGTAGGTTTATATTATATTAATATAGTATATTATAATATAATATAATATAATATAGTATAATATAATATATTAGTATATTATATAAATAATTCGCACACACACGCATGCACACAACAAGTAATTGCATGATACAGTGCTTCATATATTCAATTCAATTCAAAGCGTGCATTTATTTCCATATTCATGATATAACTGAGGCAAGTAAATGTATTTAATTTTCACAATGGAAATGTGATGGTGAAAGACCATGAGGGTCAACTAGTCAAGCCATCCTTCAATGGATGTATATGATTATGGGGATGACACTGTAACTATTTCACTCATGAATAGTAGTGAAATTACATTATTACTATTTTACTTAGCAACTTGATCTGTTTAAAATTCTCTAATCAACTTTAAATAACTGAAGGATGAAAATGCAATCAAAGATATCTAAACATACAGGAAAATGATAAACGAAAAGCAATGGTGAGCCAAATAATGTGGTACAATTGAATAAAAAATGATCAAAGTTCAAGCTGTCATATCGTCCATGCATAACTCACTATGAGAAAACCATGCAAAATAATAACAATAATACTAAATAAAAAATAATAAAAAACAAATTAAATAAAATGAAAAGCAAGCTAGCCAAACAGAAATTTAAATAAACTTTCAAATAGGGAACTGAATCAAGCTGCAAAATACATGCATTAAAATTATAACTAAAGAGTCTGATTAATAAACAAAACAAAAGAAAAACAAATAAGATCAGCTAAGTTTGAGTCAAATACCGAAAATTAGATTCTATTAAGCTGCGCCTATATGTTCAACTATATAAAATGATTGCCCTTGGCACCTAGGCCTGTATAAAATCAATTAATTTAAGCCCATCAATAAATAATATTTATCAAGACTTGTCAGTGGATTTAGCCACAGGTGTTTTATTAGTACGTTTATACAAGTACATTTTTTACACGTAAGCAAACTGTATTTAATGAACATTTATTTTGATGTAAGCCTAACTGAATCTTAAAAAATTAGGCTAAATATAAGTAATGTCTATACATGATATATAAGGTGTAATGACACGCATGCAGTTCAAATCTATGCGCCAGGTTGGCTTCTCGCCTGAATTCTGTAACTAGCTTTTGACCTAGTTAGTTGGTTGTTATAGAGGTGGAAGTAATGTCGGCTGCTTAGGATGACAGCTCTGATGTTTCGTTCAGTTATTTTTTGTTCACTAATAATAAAAAAGAGGAGTAATGTCGTAAATGCATCTCTGTGTGTTCAACGTCATTTTATAGTCAACTCATAACAAAGGCCAGTGTATGATTATATGCTTTTTAAACATTTTTTAACTGGAATTAACAAAACATGCAGATGCTTAGATTAAGTTTTGTTCTGGAAAATTATTTGCTCTTCTGAAAAAATCGATTTTTTTTCTATGAAAGGTATTACACATGAAAGTCAGGCCTAATATTTCTTCAAGTTATATTTCCTGATAAGAACATATTAAATAGGAATGTTTTTTAGAAAAAATATTTCTCCAGAAATCGAATACTACATGAGCCAGGTATTTGCAAACTTTCTTTTTGATCAACTTTCTTAACTTTTGTAAATAAGCCTATTAATTTTATGAGATATGATTATAATAATTTTTATTTTAACTACTAATTATTCTTAATGCCTTATGCTTGCTTTAACTAATATTCAAAAATATAACAGCTGCTATAAATCGCCAAAGGGAGATGTAGGCCTTGCAGTCTTTGCTTAGTGTACAAAATATTTAACTTGTAACAAAAGTTACAAAACTGTGTTATAATTAACATTTCATTATAATTACCTGGCTGCATCCTTGCGAAATTTAAAAAGATATTTTATTTGTGTTTTTGCAACTCACTGCTGAGCAATTTATGAGCGCCTGTTAACCGGCCTGGTTTTGATGGTCTCATCAATTCATCTGCTACAGTACCCACAGCTTGCGCTGTTGCGTACCTGACAACAACAGTCCGTACTGAACTGCCGCTAGGGCGACATTAACTGCGCGAAGTACTGCGCAGCAGGTTCCCTACTTTCTGTGGTTTGTATTCTTTGACGATGTGTTTTGTAAACAAAATCACTTAAAAGATTTCCCATGTTCCTGTTCCTTAATCTTGGAAAAAATGAAATATATGGTTGTTTTGTGAGAAGTAGTAATTTCTTTGCGACCTTGTTTTTAAATATCTTAGTAAATTCTGATGACGAACTGATCTGCATTAATGTGAGATTTGATCATTTGTATATTTTTAACGTTGAATTGAAGCATTGAATACTGACGTTAAATTGTTTTATCGATTAATTCTTGTCCATGGCAAGTGTCACCGTGGTGTTATTCTTAATCATTCATTTATGGCTTGAGTCGTGAAACGTGAACTTAGCCGTGCCCTGCTATCTTTTTTCTAATATGTAAGCACTTTTCATTTCACTTGTTCACTTCGATTGCATAGTCACAGATGTTTTTACTAATTTTGAACGTAATCAGTAATTAGTTTCAGGCATAGCCAGCTTGGTCAGGCTAGTTTAATACATTTGCCTGTTTTGGCGCATACTTGGCCTGCCATCTTTCCTAGCAGATATTGCTCTGTCATGTGCATATAGGGTGGCATATTGTGTAGGGGTTATGTAGTATGTTTACTAATACACATAATATATTTTATCATATGACAAACGTATGAATTATGGGTGCTTTGATGACTCGATTTACAATCACTGAGAATTTTTATGCAAAAATACAGTTTACTTTGAATCCAAAGGCCCCCATTTTGTCTAAAATTGCGACAGTTGTGTGCTTGCAAACCATCCATGAGTCGGCGTAGTTAAAACTATGTTATGATGTTTCAAAGTAGAATGACCCAAAAATTTCGTCAAATGTCAGTTTTTTGTAGTTTGTGCGAACTAACACTAAATATATTGAACTTTTAAATTGTAACATCAAATTATCAAGAAAGTGTTCAAAAAAACACTAACAATTTAATTTTATAACTCCTTATCCACTTTCTGTCTATAAACTAGTAATGCAATTGTAAAAAAATTCTATTTTCAAACTGCGATTGTAGATCGTGGAAGCTATCATTTTGCTTCTGTTTTTTTCTGTTACCCAGCCCAGATCTTCGCCGGGAAGAGCCATCTACTGAATTTAAACATAACTTCTATGTGTTCTTGCAAAGTCCGTGGCAACCAACATTTGTGCGGTTACTAAGTGTTTTGTAGAAACGGGACAAAAAACAATGGCTAACTTTAACAGCAATTTTCTTAAGATTATGTTTTTCAGTGCGTAGCCTGCCCTTACTTCAATGTGGATTATCTCAGCTTAGAAGTACAGAGCAATGAGCTTGGAATCAAAATGATCCTCATGAAATGGAAATTCAGGATATATGAATAACTAGAAAAACTTAATCGCTGACTTATGGACAATTTTACTATCCAAGCACACAATTGATTAATTGATTTTCTGCTGACGTAGTAGTAGTACTGTAATAGTAAAGATTTTATTTATTTATATTACTTTACAAAAGAATAACATTAGCCGATGGCTATTTTCTGACAGTTTAAAGTAAAAGAAACTAAATAAAAAAATTTAAAACAATGCGCACAATGTGAGAAATTAAAAACACGTTTTTTGCTGTGCATTCTAGGGCCGTCTGTGGTCAGTAACACTTTTTTTAAAAATACAAGCCATGTATTGTGTTTATTGTGTGTACAAACACAGCATAAGAGTCTCCTGACAAATTGGCTGCACCACAAACTGTTTTACTTAAAATTTAATGGAGTAGCTACTAGAGCTGTAACGATACACCTAGGTCATTATACGTTTCATAATACTAACCTCACGATACACCACACATTGCAGTGGCATTACTTAGGGAACATTTTCTTAACTTCGGCAAATGAGGGTTCATTAACTAGGGATGGTATTATTGTCGACATAATTCCAGAGTTTATTTGGCTAATTTGGGAGAAAAAGAGGTTGTTTACGAAAGCATTAAAACACGGAGGGTCGAGAACGGACCCTTGCAGGACTTCTTTCATGTACACGCTCAGGAGTTTGTTCGACAAATCCACAACTCATGTCAAATGAGCATTTGAATACTTCCTGATGCCTAGCTTAACATATTTTTGTGTAATTGGATATTATGCTCTGTCTACTTTTCAATTCAACTTTAAAGGTAAAAGGATCCCACAGTCCACAGTGCCAGTCTTTGCATTGTTGAAATGGCACTTTGAAATGTTTTTGTACACACTTCATAAAAAGTGCTAAGACTTCGTAATGAGTGACTGGATCACGATCAGATATCTGGTACTTATCTTCACTGGGGAAATACTGACACAGTAACGGAAAATTTGAGTTTTCCCCTTTCAGGGGCGCTTTTGGAGGTAACTGTTTGAGTTTCAAAGTGCTACTTCTTAGCTATTTTTTGTGAAATTGAATGTTGTTTTTGGTGCTCATGGTGCATGTGCGTAGGCCTACCAAAAATCATAACAAGTTTCTATTTTCTTCCATTAAGGTTTTGGTGGGGTAATGGCTGGTGCATGTACTGTTGAAGGATTTTATTTCAATCATTGTAGTCTTATTTTATCAAATACTTCACTTAAAGCCAAAATTCTTTAAACACCAAAGATTTCTGCTGTGGAACTCATTATCAGACCAACTAAAATCAATAATTACAATAACTTAGTTCTAAATTACTAAAACAACTTATTGCTGATTTACAACTGCATGATATAAATATCTCTTACATTTGGTTCCTGATGTCTCATTATTTTTAATTCAGAATTTCAGCAAATTAAGTAATTTTGTATGTTTTACTTCATAATCTTTTGTGATAATTTTGCTTCTGACAAAATGCACAAAATTGTTTTAGAACAGCTTGGGGTATGTTCTGTTTTGGTTGCATTTGTTCCCTTGGTTCTTGTTATTATTTATTTTAAGTTATGCATTTAGATATACATCCTTATATATACATCATTTTTCTTTAATACGCACATTTTCAATTTTGTTTATTTGTTTAATTTATATTTAATTTAGTTTTTGATTGGTTTAATTCATTATTATCTCTTTCTTGATATCTTCAGTTCTTTTTAGATTTGTAAAATTTTAACAGTATTGCCTCACATTTGTGATAGGATAAATTGATAAATTGTGGAAATGAACTGATAAAGTAAAAAAGAACTACAATAGGGCCTCAGTTATCCAGACAGTCCAGTTCTAAGCGGTCAAAAACTTCCGAATAGTTGAGAAAGTCTGGATGATCAAATTTAACTGGTTTTGCTTATTCAAAGCTTGCCATATCAATTTATCAAGGCCTTGGCATATTGCGAATTAACTTTGAATCTCAAACTGGTTGCAAGTTTCCACTTTAGTGGCTTCATTAGCCAAAAGCTCTGTCTTACCCAGTGTAATCATTTTGTGTGATGTTTACACTGAAGTAACAATTGTATTTTTTCATAAGTAATTTAAAGTGGGACTGTCGTTTTAATGAATTAGTTATTGCAGCTCAATCAAAACTGCATATTTTGAAACCACTTTCTTACATATTACCATGATCATCGTGTGAGCATTTATTTAAAAGTATTTATTACCAGCTATTGCATTTGGTAAGATTGTGTGGTCTGGTCGTGGCTGTCTGGCCCGCATTGACAATATTCAATTAAATATCAGTGTACTGGCATAATGTCTGGATCTAGGCATGATAATATACTTTATGAAGCAGGTCTTAATCCAATATCTACGCAGTTTAAATATTTCCGCTTATGTTTTCTGTATAAAATTATCAATTGGTTAGCTCCAACATATTTATGTGATATATTGCCACCAAGAGTCAGAAATGTCACACCATACCCAGTACGCAATGGCGATGATTTTAGAAACTTTAATCATCATTCAACTTCATTTGCTAATTCATTATTTGTTTCTGCTGTTGATTCATGGAATGTACTTTATCTCTATTTTCGTAATACGCGTGTCCTTATCGGCATTTAAATTACATCTTGAGTTTCACCAAAAGCTCCATGTATTACTCTTATGGTGACAGTAGACTAGCTGTTCATCAAACACGAATAAGGGCTGGCTTTTCTCAACTAAACTTTGACCTGAGCTAGAGAGGATGTAAAAACTGTGATGGGACTCCTGTTTTACTTGCCTGTAGATGCAGTGCCCCTTTTGAAACCATTAATCATTTTCTAATTAGCTGCCCCGATATATTATTACTCGAGATATATTACTAAGCAAACTCTGTACTTTGTTAATTCCTCATAATATTAGAATTTATAATCTGTCAACAAATGAACTCGCTTATCTGCTTCTTCGTGGCAATGAACACTTAAATATAACTGTTAATATCCAAGCATTTAAGCTTGTACAGAAATTTATATTTCTAACTAAGCGCTTCTAACCAATGTATTAGTTTATATTGATTACATAGTAATATTAATGTCATTCTCAGCATTATACCATTTATGTCGTACTGCAATGCTTCTGCTGTTTGTCTATTGTCTGCACTCTACTAAACATTCTTCAGTTGTTAAAAACTGCTTGTTCACGCCGTATTGTAACATTTGTCATTCAGTAAAAATATGTTTAAACTAAACTAAGTAACATTTGGTGGAAAATCGGCATTATTCATGCTAGTGTAGTTAATATTACAATTGGACTTCTTAATTAGGGGTTAGTTAATTAATTTTTCTTCAAAAAAAGTGAGTGAAAAGGTTCTTCTACAAAACAACAAAAGAAAGAGAGGTGAGCAATGAACACCTCAAGACACTTTGCACCAGTACAGTATAGCCATAGTACAGAATAACCATAGTATTAAGGTTAAAATGGGTAAAACTGTGAATTGGTTTTTTATTATCTGGTCCGGGATATATTGATCTGCTGTACTGAAAAAATGTTTGTGGAGAAATAAGTTCAAAGGCTTCTTCAAGTGCTAATGCAAGAAAGAGCATGATTGTAAAATCTCAGGTATTTCATAGTTAACTCAAAACGTGGACTGAGCAGAGACTTTCAAAGCAATAACAAACTATGTTGCACATGTAACAACGATATTACATTTATATTTACCATTTTTTCTTGTCGCAGTCGGCAGAAGGCGCCTTGTTTTTGTGGAAAATTAAATTGTCATGCCTGTATTTTGCCTTTTTTACCGTTCCTACATGACCATGTTTTTGTGTTAAAATTTCAATTTATTTTTCTTTCATTTGCATGATTCAGCTCAAAATTGTAAATTTTACTTTTAAAGTTATTTTAATCATGTTTTTCAGTATTACCCTGTCTAATAATAATTTTGCTACTTATCGGACCAAGCAAAATAAGTACTCCAAGCAAATTGTTAATTTTGGCCGCATTACAAAATGTCTTTCAACGATGTGAAACATGATTTTTAATTAAGAGTTGTCCATTTGTTTAGATAATTTTTTAAATGACTGATTGATTCTATGATCATTCATATAATATGGTAAACAGAAGCTTTTTTGCATTGTGTGCTTTACCTATGTGTATTTTAATAGCTTTTCTCATCCGTCATGACTTTCACAAGAAATCAGCAATACTGTTTCTTTTGCAGAGACATTTCATTTCTTCTCTTGAACAGAATAATTTGCCGAAAGTATAGTACTTGCACAGGCAGACTTAACATGATACTTTATATAACTAAATTTATTAACCGTTTTAAGTTCAAAATTAAAGTAATTTTATTGATTGTTAAGCATTTGTCTGCTAGTATAAATTGTGTGAATTGCAGTTTTGCTAAAAAATTCCAAAAACGAAAAATTTAATAAAACTGGATTTTTGCAACAGGTACGTATTATAGTTGTTCTTTCTGGAGTAAAATTAGTGAGTTACTTTTTCCATCTGACTGAGTTTGAAGAAAACTGGACAAAATCACCAAAATAGAATCTGCTAATCCACTAATCATACATTAGTGATTCGAAAATTATACTGATTTCAAGAATTGCATTCTTTTACTTTGGCAGCAGGCTTACTTAAACAAAAAGACAATTGACTTTTGGGATTGTGATTTACTCCCATTTACCAGCAATAGTTTCCCAACAAAATTTACGTTATTTACATAAGCAAGGTAAGCATGTGGGGATGTTGATCTCGGCACAATATACAGTATAACAATAAAGTTATACATAAATCATATGCTTCTTAAAACATTCTGAAATCAGAATATACCAGCTTTGAATGCTGTCCAATGATGTACAGTCAAGAACAGTTGTCATTTATCAAGTTTTGTGTCATGTCAGGCATCACACTTTCAAGTAGTTTATTTTACATGTATGTCATGTCACACAAATACTTCTATTTATCTAGTAAAATTTTTGTTCATCTGAATCATATCATAAATAATCTGAAAATCTGCTATTATTAAATATTATAACAAACTTGCTCACATTAAAGGTGTTTGAAAGTTAAAAGTGTAAAGAGATTAATTACATTAAATTTTTATACATACATGTCAAGAAATAATTTACATGCCACGAAAAAATTGACTATGCCGCTTTTAATAAAGAAGTTGGTGTAAAAAACATGCACAAATTTTTCCCAACAATAAAGTCTCCGTCAAATACAAGCGCGTACAAAAACAAGATGCTGTGACTGTTTTGCAGACCTACATGATGAAATTATTGTTATTAGAAACATTAGTTGACTTAAGTTAGACTGCACACGGCAAATCCAATCCAGTTTTCTCGCATATAGCGTGCCTGAGACTTCTTGTGCCATTTTCCGCAAGGTTTGAACTTCCACTAGAAGTTCTGCATGAAGGACACATTCAAGCACTAAAAATAGAGTATATCTGTACCTTTTCTTCTGTTAAGAAAAGATGAATGTTGAGCCTGGTTCGATTATTTCAGTATGTCATAATAATAATGTATATAATAATAGTTAATGGTTTATAGCCATGTAACACACACTGTGCTGCTGTTGTGTGCATGTTTGTTGCGCATGTGCATGTAGGTGTGCCTGTGTCTCTTCCATCCCGTCGTTTCGGATACGCCCTGGTAATCTAAGCCTTCCCGTAGGTCCTAGGGATTCATTGACTGACTGGCTTATCTGAGCTGAAGCCTTCCTGGTTCGTGTTTAGTTAGCTGAACGGATTGTGAGTCTTCTTTCCTAAGCTATTTTTCTAACCTGTAAACAAGTGGCTAACGATCACTACATACTAACAGCTAGAGCAGAGGAACTGATGACTGTAGTTTAAACCACGAGCTTGGTATATACTTTCAGTCATTTACAATAACTTTCATTTGTCAGTAAGTCAGCACACTTTGGCAGATAATTTTATCTCTTGCTAGAGATTCTAGCCAATTATCCGGCCAGCTCTTTGGTATCAGTTCATGTCATATGTGTGGCATTTTTTAACCATTATGGCACGGCTTGAGTTTTACAAATTTGGCATATTACTTGATTTGCTTGCCGTCAACAGAATTCTATATTAATTGACTGTAACCCATCAGTAATCAAATCAGATGCCGATTTTGGTGCTGATCTAAAGGTTCGGCATAATAAAAACATGTACGACGTACATCGCCTGACTGTTTGGTGTTATTGCATAACATTCCTAGGTGTTTCTAATCAATGAAGAATGTAAACGGTTTAGGCAAACAGTCGCTGCCTGTGCAATATGGAAGTACATGTATGCTGGTAATATTTGCATATGTCCTGAATCACTGTGCAAAGTTAATCCCAAGACGCTTTAGGCTTTGCTACCCGTGCTGGAAAAGAGATCAGTTAGCTTACAACAACAAAAAAACAGTTAGTGCTTGTTAGCATCTTATGTTCTTTACTTTCTGACAAGTTCCATGGTTTTCTAGTTAGTTTTGTTGAATAAAGATTGAACTCTGTATGTGAAAATGCTAGCACTAGTTTGAAGTGAAACAGTATTAGTAGTACATCGTAGCTCTGCATTTCTGCAAAGACTATTGACGCTCCACACTGCAGTGTCCACGTATCCAAGTGTAAATTTATAGCAACGGCGCGGTGAAGTTGTCAGTTATTAACCAGCAGAAGCAACTTAAAAAAGCTGATTACTGAATACTTATTAACATTTTGGTTCTTTGAACTTCTTTCAGATATGGAATTTTACTGTTAACTTCATTTTTCTTGTGTCTTGTGTCAAAGGCTCACGGATATTTTCTAATACATCAGTTGCTCAACTAATTAGTCACTCAATCAGTTAGTTAGTCAACCACTTATTTTTACTGATTTGTTTCATTTCTTCATTCTTTATCTATTCGTTTTTCTTTTTGGTACGTACATACGTTTATTTATTTATTCAGTTTCATACTGCCCCAAAAAATCACTGATTCTTTTTTCTCGTTTATACATTTATTTCTTTGCTTATTTGTTTTTTTAACCATTTATTTTCGCATTCATCATTCATTCATTTACTCGTTCCATTAACTAGATGTGGCATTTCAACAACAGTGCATTTGTATATATGTCTTTCTACTGTGGAGCAATTCAGTTTGTAGTTTATATACAGACCTCCACCATCATATAACAATGGATCGTGTACCGGACAGCCATCAGTTATACATAAATCATTCGTCACATACCAGGAGACACAGTTTTGTCGGATGTTGTTGGTTTTCTTTCAATGTACTACTTCATATGAATTTGTGAGTCACTAATTTCTCTTAACTACCAGCGTGAATAATTGAGCTCAACTATCCGAGAACATTATTAACTCGTTCTTGAGACTGAGTGCTGAGAAATTGCACACAGCTTTTTGTGGTTTTATCATGAAGCTGCTGTAATGGCAAGTCAATTAATCTTGCATTTTGGCGTGTAGTGAATTCAAGAAGCTTGCTCGCTGTTTAAATAGCTTCACTCGGCTGATCTCTAGATCAAGCTGCTTGTCAAGTAACAAGATTTTGCGGGCAAGTTTGTCGCGGGAATTGCGTAAATGTAAATGTGTGGGTTGTCGCTAAACGCATCGTTTAGGTACGTTGACTGCGATTTCAAAGAAAGCGTTAGCAAATTTGGTTGGAAATGAATTTAAACAACCCACGCACGCGCACGCACGCACACACGCACACATATTAAAATTATATATACAGATATAAATATAGATATAGACTGGTTATAACTGACATTTTTTATTTATGATGTATGTTGTTATTACAAAATTTACATGGAAAGATACACACAACATGTATATACATGAAAATTTTAGTGAATAACCAGTCACTGATAGACCACTGTGAGTAATAATGTTATTTGCTGACTAATCTAATTTAAAAATAATAACAATGTATTACTTCTGCCTGGCTTTGTCCACTGTACTGCGCGGTTCTAGTTATATCAGTTGGCGTCCCAACATGTTTAAAACACAGCTGCTAACCCAGTAGTGCCTAATTTCAGAGGGTTTATTAACTAATTGGGTGAGTTATCCGGTCGTGCTACAACTACCAGCTTTAACAGGTCTTGCCGTTAGGTGCCATGCTCAGCTTCAGGTTCCGTTTATTTTCTTTCTAGTATGATGATGTAGAGTGATGTTTTTGGATAATGGTTTAACTCAAAAATTGGTCTTATCAGCTTCGATTTAAAAGATTGTGGATCATATCTTCCAATACAGTAGCTGCAACTAGAATTACCACATGTGTGATATTACTGTGTGGCTCAAAGGTTCCAGAATTACCTAGTGTGTCATTTATTTTATAGTTCAATAAAATGACGAAATAGATGCGCCCAGTGTTTCTTTGGAGCCAGCTAGTCTAGCTATGAATGACGATAAGAGTATAAAAATATAAAGGCTTGTGGTCAGGTAAGTGTAATAAGTTACTTTTATTTTGTTCTCCTGTAATAATGTCCGTGATAAGTGGATTAAATATGTTCACAGGACAACTCTGCTTGGATGATGGCTATAGTCTTGTGCACAAGAGTGTAAACAGTGGAGTTACAGTACTGCACTTTGTGGGATAAATACTGCCCAGATAAATACAGTATAAATAAAAAATTCAACTTGCATATTTATAGGAGCTTTCCAGTCATTTCCATAGCAAAATTATAGTAATAGGCCATGCCAGAAACTTAACCTGAAAATTTACCACATCTAAAAATTTGTTGTTGAATTATAACAAAATTTTGCTGCACTCATTAAGTTAATTCATGTGTAATAATAATTTTGTGCTTATATTAGATGTTTGTTGTTTATGTTTTATGTTTGGTTATATAGCATTTAACTACAAGAAAGTGTCCATATACACTGATTGTGTGCCCTCATTAGGGATGAGCAAGATCAATTTTGTGCGTGTCCACAATTAACTTAGTAGCTGTTTCTTACAAGTATCGACAAGGAATGTGTTGATCAAACTATGAAATTACTAGCCTGAAAGTAAAAGGTTAAGAGCTTATTTCCTATGTCTTATTTTTGTGCTTATATAGCAATATGTAAAAATTTATCTGCAAAAATTAATTTTATGAAATGGTTGCAGCCTTTTCCTTGTTTCGTTTACGTTCTCCACTTTTTGAGTGTTTTAATAACAATCAAAGGATAAACAACAGGCGCTGAAAGAAACTCTTTTTACCTACACGCTATTCAATAATTTAGTCTCCAATTCTCCTCTTGGGGGGTATGGTTATAATGAGACTGGTATTTATAATATTCCTGTATAGCCCAGCGGGAAGGCTCCAACTACCTCGTGCCTTTCATAACCCGTTAGTGGCTTCCGCTAATGGGAGACATTTTGATCTAAGGCTTTTCTTTTGGATGTGTAAATATACCTACTTGAGTAAAGTTTGCCGTTTGAGCAATTTTTGATTATGTAAATTGTAGTTTATCAAACAGCAGGTAGATATCTAAGGATGCTAGCGGTTCCATTTATGGGGGGTTAATATCTGCATAATTAATGATTAATTAAGTACAAAGGTTAGAATTGCAAGCTGCTGGCACACCTGCCCTATTGTACTTCGCCTGTTACTGCAATATCTTTATCCGGAGGCGTGATTGGTAAACGCTAAGCTGCTGATGTAGGATGGGATATTATATATATATATATATATAAAGCCTTAAGTCTTTGTTCACTGTATGTTTTTGAAAAGCAATTAGTCTGGACTGCTGAAACGGCGTTTATGTATATATAATTGCAGCCAATGTACTAGGTAACATTACTGGTGTTAGCTCGTTGCCTTGTTCGTTTCTTTGGGGACTGCTTTTACTTAAGCCCCATTGCAGTTTCCTTGCAATGATGTGACTCCGAATTATGCGATGTTTTTTCGACGCTTAACTGTAATGTCATGCAGCTGCTGTAATGGTAATGGTGATAAGTAGCGACGCGGCACGGGATTACACTGGATACCACGCGCTAGCACCGTCCATTTTGCACTACGGTCTCCAAAACCATTTGGGAACATTGCACACGGATGATACTAATGAGTGGCAAAGGTCATCCTGACTGTCCTGACGTATTTGATTCTTACTCTGAAAATCAAAAGGATTTAAAAGGTATTGTACCTAGTATTCTAATTTCATTTTTTGTCCACCCGGAACTCTTTGCTTTGTGTCGCCAAGGCCACCGAAGTTAAATCAATAAAACATTTAATCTCGGGATAGTCAACTTGGCATTTCTGGATGTGTATGCGACGATTATATTTGCTAGCTGCGGTTCGGGCTACGCATGTGAACAGAACTTTTGGAGTTAAATGCTTACTAGTTACATGTGTACTAGTTTTCTGGTGCATGTATATCCTTATTGTTACAATATCGTATCGTATGTTGCGTGATTGCCTCATACGTCGACTCCTACCTATTTTCCATTTTCTACCTTTCGTCAGAATAAATAATCATGACTAGTTGTGCACTGCAAATTGCTTAATTCATTTCATTTTAGTTAGGGCGATAATGAAGAGGTTAAAGCACATTCTTTTATTAAAGGCGAGGTCGCGATGTAAGGATGGATGATTAATAGCAGTGTTAAAATGAAATAATGATGTTTTACGAGCGTCAGTTAGCCATTATAACGAAGATATAGTGAATTAGTGATGTGAGAGGCTGAGGGAAAATTATTAAACATACTTGCCGAAAATTTCTTCGAAATTTTCCTCGAAAAGAGAGAAATTCTTCTCGTTCTAGTGTAAAATTGTCTTGACTTGTTCTGCATTGTTTTGTTAGTTTATTTTTCTCAAGGTCAGATTTTTGCTGTCTACTTTATACCGCAAATTTGTGCGAACAGCTTAACCGATTACGGCCATTTGCCATCATCTAAAGATGAAAAGAACAAAAGAAAATCCATGTTTTCGTATCGTTTTTTCGCACAATTTTATGACTTGAAAGCTCAATGACTGTTGTGCAATGTGCATGTCACACCCTTAAGTGCCCTTCTTTTTCTGGTACCAGTAAGCGCGATTGCCACTTTATCAAAATTCCCAATTTGTGGGTTGCTAGTTATCACGGTTGATTGATATGTCGAAATCGACTTGTTGCTGGGTCTGGCTTCACTGATAAAACGGAAGGAATTCATTGCTGGAAACGTGTAGAAAATAAAGCCATTGAGTAGCAGATTTAGAGGGAGAGACGTTGTGGATGTGTTGAAAGCGTTTTATTGTGTCATTCCTGCACAAATATGAAATTCTCATTGTCAGAGTTGCAGTTGGTTAATTTTGTCAATAATTTCTTCGAATAATGGACCTTAGTACAGTTTATAGAACACAAAACGTTCTTGTTTTGTAACATAATCTCATTGATGCGTTGGCAAAAGACAATAGCGTAGGGTTCACCAACGCTTTATTTGACGAGTCCGTGACGATTTCAATGAATTCGTGTTGAAATTGAATTCATTAAATAAAGGTTTGGATGGACTCTTACTTTAGGTTTTTGTTTGATTACCTTTTCGTATTCCAAACACTTTTTAGAAATTCTCTGATTGTGCATTCTTGAATTGCCCTATTCCCTTTTTGTCGGCATTCTTTTACATGTTGGGTCTTCGTGATTTTTTAAATAACAACCAAGGGAAACCAGATGTAATTTCAAAGACTAACCGCAGTTTTACTGATGTAGGTGTGTTAATAATGTTAACGCCATTTTTACTAGCACGCGAGTATCGAAGTTAAAAAAAGGACTCCAGCTAAAATCACTTTACCCATCTTTGCTTCTAACTTTTTAAGCGGTTCAGTTAGTAAACACTAAGATGCACCCATACACTATTACAAAGCCTGAGAACAACTGAATGATAAAAACTGTTTACATGATTTAAAAATTGGTAAAAAAGAAATGCATGAGCTCCTGAAATGCAGTTTAGTTTTTCATTCTTTTCTCTTTTGATTAATTATAGGCCCTTTATGAAAGCAGCTTATGCTGAAATGCATTGGGCTCAACATTAAACACCAACTCTGAGTTTTTGTCCGTTTTCTTTCACCTTTCTGTCTTTCTTCCACTTTTTCATTAGTCTTACCGCTGCTTTCACTGTTTTATTATATTTTTCTTTTCTTTCATTTTTTCTTATTCTTACTTTTTGCTCCTTTTCTCCTATCATTTCCTTTTTGTTTTCATTCATTCATTTATTCATTCATCATGCTTTCATTCTTTGTTTCTCAGTTTATTTATTTATTTCTCTATTTTTTCTTTCTTTTATATTGAGGGACTAGAGTAAAAAACTGCACATCTTAGTTGAAAAAGTTAAATCATCGTCGTATGTTTCTTCGCAGCATTATTAACATTACTGCTATGGAAGTTCTTGCTATGGAGCTGAAGAGCTTATCTTATCATCACCTCAGTGCACTGGTAAACGGGTATTCCTAGTAGTCGACATCTTCTTTATCTTTGCAGTGATAGTCTGCTCGTAGCGACCTGTCAATAACGTCAGCATTACCTGCTGATAAAGAAAAGGAAGCCAGTTGTGTTTCTGGCGCCACTCCATCGTTTGCGAACAGAAGCCCCAATTCAAAAGCTCTTTGCTTTCCCATTTATTGCTCGCTAATCAAATGCGTTTTATTTTCAACAAAATGTTCATTCTTCCACTTTCTTTCACTTCAATGTGCAGAATAAGTTTGAGCTAATGTGTCTTAGCCATTCCATTTTAAAACGCTTAAGCGCTTAACCTTAATCAATGAACGCACTGTATTACACGAATACGGTGTAACTTCCTCTCCCCTACATTGGGGAATGGTTTCGCCGGGATTGCGTTCGTCGCTGTGCTGCTGCAGCTGTTTGGTTTGGGATAACGTGTCTTGCTGATGGTTTTAGCGTTTAGTGTTCGTATAGGATAAAGTAAATGTGTGTTACGTGTACTTACAGTAGCTGAAAAACGTACCATCTGCAGTGATTCATACTTATAGATTGGGAATACTCAAAATATGTCATCATGTATTAATAAAAGAGGCTGTGTTTGCTTATATCTTCGGCTGTGTTAACGCAGTGAATTAAACAGACTTCTGTGCTACATGTGTATTATGTAATGCGCATAGGAATAACCACACAACTTGTGATCATATTTATCAGAAGTGTGATTTCGGATAGCTAAACTAAGGTAAGCAATTTTCCGGATCGCTCTGGGAAAATTATGCCAGATTTTTTTTCGCATTTCGCAAAATTAATGCATGTTGTGAATTAAACTGTCAACTACAGTTATTGTAGGCGTAATAGAATTTTCTTTTATAATTCTGTTAGTCGGATAAATTCATGTAATTTGTGATTACGGAGATTTGTATTAAAAATTACAAAAGTATGGCTATGTAATATGTAGCCGCATAATTACCTTACACGCTGCAATAAATTGACAATGATACGGATTTGTGTATAATTTATAGCTCTAGTACTCTTGCCCGCTGATTTTACGCTTTCATTTAATTTACTCGTTTCTCGGAATAACAGTTTTGTAACATGTTGTATGATTCGCACTCAGTAAGTTTCTCGGCGTGGGAGTGTAGATCTGATAAGAGTAATGCATTATATGTGCATAGATGTATATATATGCGCGGAACATGCATTATATGTGCATAGATGTATGTATATGCGCGGAATTTATAAATATAGCTGGCTTCTCGCTGGGGAAAAGTGCGCCTAACAGAATAAATTTCTGAGAATGTGAGCAACACTAGCTTCTTGAAACAGTATAATTTATATTCGTAAGGATTTCCGATTTGTGTGTTATTACTGATCAAAGAATCGAGCACTATTAAACAAGTACCTCAGCTGGCTTTTAGGGCTCAGCATGTTAATTAGTGCGCTGTTTCGTTTACTGTGTACGGCTCCGCTGCCGAATGACCTTTTTTCATTAAGTTAATACCTTTTGAGTCAACAACTGACTTATGGGTGCCTAGGGACATTTAAGTACGTTTGTACGCATATCGCCCCAACAAGGCCAATGGTCACTTGGGGAGTTGGGGTTACGGATGGCGGCTGAGTTTATGCAACTTTAGGAAACCGTTAAGAAACTGAATTCTCACGTAATTAACGAGAAGGATTTGCTATTAAACACTTAGGAAACCAAAGGGTAAGGGGTTTGAGAGGAAGTTAGATTGACAGCAGCTACCATACATTTAGGAATGTCCATACTCCAAAGAAACTTTCATAGTTAAGAACCGATCTGAAGACATGGTCCATAAAAGTATACTGTTAAATGCATGATACCGTCAAAGTGGCTTAATGTGGGCCAGATTACATTTTTTACAGGTAAAAATGTTTACATTTTTTCAAGTAGGTAAGGTAACATACTGAGATTACCAAGCCATATAATCAATTCAAAGTGACAAGTAGCTGATTCCTAGCAGTTGCATTTTTTCGCGCATCAAACAAGTGACCCACATTTTTCGATACGACTACACGACGTCAGACTATTACTTTTGTTAGCTGTAAAATACGTCTTACACCAAATATAGGTCTTTCAGATATGCAGTTTTCTTAAAGAATAATAAAATGTCGGCTTGTTAAAGCGTTTGTTTGTTAAGAGCTGTCTCTGTTACAGAGTCTAGATTCTAGACCTAGTCGATGTCTATAAAAATAATTGGCTAAACGAAATAATTGTTCATTTATTGTATATAATGTAATTATTTATTAATTTGTCGAGACGTATACTTGTTTATTGGCAATACATTTTCTAAGAAATTCAGTGTTCGTGATTCAGTGATATGTGGAAATATTGGATACTCTAGTTTGATCTGGTGGTAGGTTATAACTCGCTGTGTATCTGCTTTGCTCTGCTTACATTGATTTCTGCTTGAAACACTAAGAGAGCGTGCGAGAGAGTTTACAGTACAATACAGCCGGTATTAAATGATTCATACGCGCTAGAATGAATCATTATAAATCATCAAGAGATTTAATATCCGCTACTTCACCGTTTAGCAGACTACGAACACAATGCGTTGGCATTACGTCGGCCGGCTAGAAGTTAATTGTAGTCATGAAACTTTTGCTAAATGTTCACCGAGTATGTCCTTCGGCGAAGGAGGGACGACGACATGTGGCACAAAGCATAAACTGTTAAAGACTTAAAGTTGTAAATTTCTTTTAAAAGAAGAATTTAGTAATAGACATTTAACATAACTTTTGAAAAGCTTTTCTATTCTCGATTAGGATCTATTGACATCGGTAGATATGATAAGCCGTCCTTAAAATTTCAGTCAGCTAGTCATTTAGATAGCGAATACAGAACTGCAATAAGGGTGCAAGTTAAAAACTGTAAGATAGTACCGTGTGTGGGAGCGGCAGATTTTAATTGACTCTATGGCATCTACCATTTACTGGACACATTTCCTTTCCTCTACACCCCATTAAAAACCCCATTTAAAACTTTTCGTGTTTTTATTGCAATGTTGCATTATTCAGTCTTGCTTCATGCAAAAGAAGTCATACAGCACAAACCACACTAATGTATAATCTGGAAAAATGAACCAGAACCTGAAAGTTGCTTATTTGTAGTAGAACAAGAGTCTTTGGATTATCTAGTAGTGGTATAGCAACTTTGACCCCTCCTCCAGTTTGCTTTTAGGCAAAATTCTAAGCTATAAAATGCGTTTGATGCATGTAGTTTTCTGGCTCTGTTTTCTAGATCACCCAGTAACTTTCACACTCCACAGGCCTGTCTTGTGTATGCGGTCTGGTATGGCCGGTATGGCTACCTCAGATAAATGTTATGAGATACTGGAATGCTTCCTGCTGGTGTTGTTCTTTGTTTTATGCCAACATGGCTTCGTGTTCAGCCTTGGTTGCTAAATCTAGACTTCATTTAATAAACAACTGGGACGGGCAAGGCGGAGACTTCATTAATGAACGCTGTTTGGCAAACTATTGCTGCCTTAATTTGTGTAATGGGCTAGAAGACACAGTCTAGCAGGCACACTTTATCTACAATTTGTTTGGTACAGGAATTCCAGCGATTTTAATTGCCAGTGCCACAGGTTTATTTTGGGGCGTTATATTACTTTGACACACATCTGTTATGAGTGTTATCAAGAACACAGACTATAGATAGTAAGCAGGAACTAGGAGAAATTATTATATGGCCTTCCCTGACGCGGAAAAACGGTGTTTTTCTGTGACCTTAGTTCAGGAGAAAATCAAGTTGTAAATTTCAGGAGTAAAATTCAAAACGTAGGCCTACTAGTTTTGTTGTTTTCTGGTTCTGGGTTATGAGAAAAAACTTGGCATATAAATAAAATTATTAAGACATTTTTGGTAAACATTCGATATATAACCTTGTTTTATGTACTGTGTTATCAAGAACACAGACTATAGATAGTAAGCAGGAACGAGGAAAAGTTATTATATGGCCCTGCTTGACGCGCAAAAACGATGTTTTTCTCTGACCTTAGGTCAGGAGAAAGTCAGGTTCTAAGTTTTATGCGTAAAATTCAAACCGTAGGCCTACTAATTTTGTTGTTTTCTGTTTCTGGGTTATGTACTTTAAAAACTTGGCATATTATATTATTAAGCCATTACTGGTAAGGATTTGGTAAATAACTTTGTTTTATATGCCAATTTGATAGAAATTTTGTAGAAATTATTGGACCTTAGTTTCGGGGAAAGTGAGACTTGACTTTCTCTGAAGTGAAATTCAAACCGTATGCCTACTAGTTTTGTTGTTTTCAGCTTGTAGATCATGTACCTTGAAAACTTCTCATATAAATGAGATTGTTAAGACATTTTTTGGAAACATTTGGTTTATATACTTATTTGGTAGGAATTATTGGACTTCCTCTGCTATGTTATTACTTTTTGTGTTTTTTGTTTTTTTGCGTTATGTGTATCCCTTTGCATGACTAGTGACAATCTCAAAATTAGCAATTGGCGATTTTTTTGCATTTTCTTTTGCTTTCCACTTGAATAGTGCAGGTGTACCGGTAAAAACATCGTGTTCTCTGAATTTTATATTTTGAGATAGCTTAAAGGACAAGAAAATGGGCACCTGAAGTAGGTTTCAGAAAAATCACCTTAAAAAATTGTACTACTTTACAGCAATTTTATGTACATATCGTATTTGCGTTCAAAGGAATTTTCGTTTGTTTTCATTTTAAATCTCCTGCAATGCTGTTCCGACGGCGCCATTATATGACGTCACTACGCCACGTAAATCAGGAGAAAAGGCAATGTTAAATTGTGACCCAAAAAACTTACCGTGCAAATCTATGTTACTTAGCAATTCACTTACCTGCTGGAAAGACTTATGTAACTAGACTAATAATTTTAAATGTTTGTCCCAATTGGTAAAATGTCGCTGACTCACCCTCCAGAGTGCGCCACTCACTAGCCAAAAACGTATTTTTAATCTTATTGACAAGATACAGTAATTTAAAATTTTACTTAATTAGCAACATGTATGCTACGAATGCTCCGATTATTTTTTCAAACTTAATGTTATCAAAGCTTGTTTCAAACGACCTACCATTAAAATGGCTGCGCCTAACGGTCATCCCGGGAGTTTAAATTTACACGTTTTATTTCAGCGTTACGGCTGATGTAAGCCATGCATATGAAAGGTAGTATGTAAGTGGTATAAAATTTCGAGACGAATTTTTTAAGCTTTATGTAAGTGCAGGGTTTTCTTGTGCTTTAAAGCTAACAGATGTTCGTGGCCTTTCTAACCGTTTACCATTATCTTATAGTTTAAGCCATCTGTCTAAATCTAACGTGAGTAGTCAGATGCTATGTTATTCGCTTCAATCATTCAAGATACACCCTTTCGTGAGTAACTATTATTGGTAACTTGAATCGCCATCCACTCCGTCATATGCTTATGGCCTTGAATACCCTCCAGCCACAAACTGTTATAGTCTTGACATCATCGCCCTTTTATCAGCTTTGGGCTTTACTAACTCGCCATTGCTAAATAGATGACAGTTGAAAAAACATGGTCATTTATCAGCTTTGCACTTTACTAAAGCGGCGATTATATAGCATGCGGTTGCGGATGCGTTTTTCACTACGGAATACTCTGCGGAAACCCTGCGGAAAAAATCAATAGGAAGTAGCTGCAGAAAAAGAATAACGTATACGCAGACTGCATAAACGGCTGCATTGAAAACAATATAAACCGATTGTATCTATTCCGCACCTCCCAAAACGCTTCTACATCCTACATAAAAGCCACTTTACTCGCCTTTGTGAAATAGTGACAACTTCTGGAAAAAACATACTCAGCGAACTTGCCTGGTTTCGATTAAGGTAAATTGGAATCACAATAAAATATATAGGCATGAATCCATTATTTTTTGAAATGTCTATGTTTGAGAGAGCGCAAGCCCAATATAATTATGTGATTCAGTGTAGCCTAGCTCTCTCTCGCCTTCGTCAATGGCAATACAGTATCGTGAACACTTAAAGCTGCAAAATCGCCAAACAATATATGAAGAACATAATTGCTTTGCTTCTTCGGTTATGTGTAAAAAACAAGATTTTGTTTTTTTGCGGAAACTTTTCACTTGTCACCGTGGCCAAGTAAATTAGCCAAGGCCATTAGCAGGTGATAGTGGAAGACTGTTACAAAACGACAGTGAAGAAAAAGGTACTATTTAAATTTGTTTGTACCACGAAATTACTGGTAGAAGAGTAAATCAAGTCAACTAATAATGCGTTGCATATTGCTGCTGTAAAACTGAATAATAAACGATCCCTCGAGCTTACCACAAAAAGGGAATTTCAATGGCTTCCTCCCACGACTTCCGCCTGATGTCATGTCTTTGGAATGGCATCCGCAATCTTATAATTCATGTGCACATGTTTCTGTGCACAGCAATTTTCATGAAGCGTGCCTCAAAGTGCTTCTATTGCAGCTTTTCGGGATCATCGAATTTTATATTTAAAGTGCAGCGCTTTTGTGTGGCCGGTTTTAAAAAACTGAGCGCTGTAAGTGAATTAATTACCGTTATTACATTTTCTTATTTGCATATTACACATGTTGACACATTACAATGGTAGAATTCCAGGTATTACGATTATTTACACCTATTAATGTCCCCAAGAGCGCATAAGCTATAATTAAGCAAGACACGCGTCATTAGATTTCTTCTTTTTCGGGTTATAATCAAAGCCTTTCAAGTTATCTGTCCCTGGTTTGAGTCTGAGTCGATTTATGGACTTTTTTATAGTGCTATGGAAATTTCTCTCGTGATTACCATGATGTAAGCCGTTTAACTCTTTTTTGCTCTATGTGTTCGGTGCTTTATACAAATTATACGTCACCGACGTTGGCTGTTTTTCAGTTCATGATTAACTGACATTGTTCTGGCATTATATTTTGTAACATGCAAAAATGTTTCGGTCGTGACTTAAAAATCACCAGAAGACTATAAACTTGTAACTTTTACTTTCGAAAGTTAATGTATTGTAAATTATAGTGCTGTGAAATTTATAGTTTTTTACGTTATATTAGTTGTGCTAATAAAGTGTAATAAAGTACAACACAGTGCAGTACAATGCAATATTATATAGTATTTCCTATCAGTAATTTGCTAATTTATTTTGTTTAATAATACGTTTGTATCATAGTCAGTCATGATAATGTCATTATGTGTTGTTAGGCCTTTTCATTTAGCCTTACTGTGAACTTTGCTTTTTGTTGTTAGTAGTACATAGTTCTTTGTTGCTACTAGTTCATCTCGAGGTTTGAAAAACTTCTCAAAATTAAAAACACATCTTTCCTGCAAGCACCTTAACTTATGTAAATATGTCCCATTAGTTTTGTGTAAGTTTCTTAATACAAACTTATGATTGGGGATTTAATTTCTTCTTTTAATTAATACAGTGCGACGCGATAACTTTTTTGTAGTGTAGATTTTAAAACGAAATTCATGTACAAGGGTTTATGCTGTACAATACAAATAGCGATACAGGGACAATTCCCGGGGAAAACATCTTGACTGATTTCTTCTTCGCGTAAACATTCTCGACATTTTTACCCCTACAAGCAAGGAAGCAGCCAAGTGTGTAAACAGATAACTGTGAGACTGCCACTCTAGAGAACCTCAGTAGAGAAGAAGCCTTGCTACACTGTGAATAAAGTGCTTGTAGGGATTGAGAGCATACCTGTGTGTTGCTCAATTTGAGGACAGTTTTAAAATTAGCCTAAAGCTGTTTGTTGGGTGCTACCAAATTTCATTTTCCATTCAGTTGATGGCGTCAAAATTTTCATTATTTTTGATTTTTTTAAACAAGGGGCTATGCAAGTCGTGCATTATAAATGTGATAGTGTAACAAATTCAAATGGGAATCTAATACACAAATATTCCGCTAATAATAATGTCAAAAAATTAAACAAATAACAAGCAATAGTGAGTTTTCTAACGAAACCAGTTTTACTTTAGCTCACAATATGCAGGTTGTACGTCAGCTTTCAACCTGACGATGTAATCAAAAGTCGTGTCTGGCATAAACTGAATGATAAGTTTGACAATCCAATCAAATGCATTTGGTTCATACTGATGCTTCGGTTCAGCGTCTAGTACAGCATTTACTACAGCATCCACATCCTACAATGTACAAATGACAAGCTTTACTTCCAACTTAGTAGCATACCCATCTATATCAATACATCCTTATTTCACTAGGGGGTCATTCCATATGAATTCACCTGCCCTTAAGAAAACATCCTGGTAACCTTCACAGATTCTGTTTAAAAAAGTTCAAAAACTGTACGTACACGAATGTAACAACAGTAAAATGTTATATTCCAGCTCCTTGTAGTTTGGGGAGCAGAGATGTTTGAATTTTACTTAATTTACTTAATTAACTGTTTATTTTTGAACTGAAATTTATTTGATTGACAATGGCCGGAGAGCTAAATTGGTTGCTTAAATTTTGCAAAAGTTCAAAAACCTAATCTTCGTTTCGGACTCAAATCAACGTGAAATTCTTAGTATTGCATCTTTATACTTCGTTATATAGTTTAGCTGAAGAGTGATTAAAATAGGCGCGTAATTATTAAGCAAAAGTACATAATGATATTTGCAATAAGATGATTTAGCAGAATCATCTTCGTATTGACAATAAACGGACAAGCTGCATCTTAGTAAGATTTGTAAATAGTATGACAAAGGTATCGACTAAAAACCACATTATTGATTAAACGTTTACAATACTACGTAATGTAAAACCAGACCATACCTAGTTATGTGGTCTTCAACATATCCTCAATAAGGAGCCTCAAGGAGATAAAATAGGGCAAGGAGGCTAAGTACTATACTAACCGTGTCTAATAAGGTTGGGAACAAATTATATAGATTTCAGAAGAAACCTATTAGTAAGAGAATATAGTTCACGAATTATTTAATTGACAATTAGGCAGAAGAGCTAGTAGTACTATACTATCTACAGACTTATTCAGGAAAAGTTGTCACCCGTTTCCTGTGGCAGATCCAATCAACCAGGGTAAGCAAAAAGAATAAACAAGCTGTGTCTTGATATACTGGCGCACTTGACAGTCCTTAACAAATACAAGTTAATTCCTTTGTTCACACTTACAGTGGTTGCTGTGTTATGCTCTGTGCTTAAAAGCACTCTTACACAGCTGTACCAAATATTTATTTGTTTTTTATTATTTTTTTATTCACCCGAGATGAAATAAAAAATATTATTCGTATATAAAGTCTTACGTAGACCATTAGGTAAAAAGTTCAAACTTTCTAATATGAATATTCTTTTTCTCTAATTGTACCTCGTCTATGTTTGCACTTGCATTTTGTACTTGGTTTTTGTAAACTCGTTTCTTGATGCTGTCACGGTATCTCTCACCATAGACTTCGCGTATGTGCGGTCTTTCAGGATCGTTGTACAGATTGTCAAAGTATTTGAATGCTACATTGCTGTCATTAATTGGTGTTCTAGGAAAATAAAAACCATGCTATATTTTGTTACATAATTATTTGTTATGGGAAATCATTTACCGTGCTATTACTGCTTGTTTGTACTTTTATGAAATAGGCATTTTTTTCTTTACAGTTTAGTGTTCAAAGCAATTTTGTACTATGTTTTCTTATTCTTTTATTATACTGTCTATGGCTTCTCTGACCATCTGTCATGAATTTGTGACACTAGCAAAATAAGTCGCAGAAATAGTTTTGTTGAGTGTCCTCTTTTTCTGTAACTTTTGTTATTGTGTCATTAACTTACCTATAGGCTTTTGGCTCAATTCTAATGACCTTTATTCCAAATGGTTCGAGTTCTTTGCGAATAGTATCATTGTATGCTTTGGTAGCTGCTTTGGACATGGAGTAAGGCCCAAGAAAGGGTGCATATAGCCTAGCTGAAGTACGTAAAAACATAATGATAAATTCTCGAAAACAGGTTACTAGTAAGGATTTTAGCCGAATTCATAGAAGCTTTGCGCTCCCAGAAAGGAGCTTTCTGCGCTGAAAAGTTTACTATCGGAAAACCCCAAACTAATGAACCCCAAATCAGTTGTGCATGCTGCAGAAAGTATGTAAGCGAACCTGGCTTGTGGAAGATGCTGTAAGACTTCACCTTAAGCTGAGGTCACGGTGATGGTTAGGAGATGTTATTATGATAAAAGTTATGTACATCACATTCACATAAGAAATTTAAAAGTTCAAGTAACGTCTAAACCTCTTAGAACAAAATGATTTTTATATTTATTTATCTATAGATTATCCGATTATTCGTAAACAGTTGCTTTTAGTGGTGATACAAATTCATAAAATTACTTTTAACTATTCGTTAACTATTCGACCTTGCAACATGTTATTCATCTTTTATGATTTGTAGACGCTGTCGTCATTTGCTTTAAATCCATTCAGAGCAATAAGGCTACATAAATACATTCCACTTTTAAGTTGACATGTTAAACTGTAGTGAATAACACTTACCAGCAATACTAATAACATTGATTATACGTCCCTTGGATTCACGTAGCAGTGGTAGAAAATGGTGTGAGACATTCTGGACACCAAGTGTGTTAACTTCTAAGACCTTTCTATAAACATGGACGTCTGCCCATTCTGCTGGTGCCAGAGAACCAATACCAGCATTATTAACAATGGCATGAAGCTCTATAATACAAATAATCATTAAATTTATACGTATTCTAGTCAGTCAAGAATGTAAAGAGAGTTCAGGAGTTTATTTGTTTCCACACCTGCATCTTTGCAATAACGTCATTACAACGCAGAGTATTTCCAGAAGTACAATAAATAAACTTTAGTTAGCTGACAATGCCTGCCACGTGCACAATAATTTTTACGCATTCAGGTTGACCATAAAAAACTAAGAATTGATAAATGAAATGACATGAATAATACTAAACATGTGAGATGAGGTAATGATCCTGGTGAATGAATGATGAAATGGAGCAAGTCACGATCATGATTATAATGCATTCGCATTTGACTGTTGAACACAATCGCATTTTTATTAAGATTGCAGTGACCACCATTATCAATAAACATAATTTCTTTCATTATATCCTATATCTTTTTTGTATTATTTTAACTGTCATTAACCTTTCCTTGTAATACTGTAGTTTTGGTGTTTTTATGACTGTATTAAGTTCATTTCTGTATCGTTTATATTCTAACTCAGATATGTTATTGTTTGTCTTGATCACTAATAAGTGATACATTTTATTTTTCCGTTTAACACTTTCTAAATTGGCCACAGTATTCCAGTTTTTTTTGTTACATTACGATCAATTATTATTGCTGCTCAGTATTTTAATATTTTTGTTATAGATATCTGAAGGTTTGGTTACTTTAGTATAAAATTAGTATCGATGTTAGTTGTAGAATGTAAATCTGTCCAACGGCATCGATTTAAATCTTGAATAATTTTGTTTTTTATGTGATCAATATAAATATATTTACGCATGTGTTCTTTACTGAATATTTCAAATTTGAAATCGATAAATAAAAAAAAACAAGAGGTGATCTGTTATAAACGTATTATACACTTATCTCTATTAGAAAAAAAAACAGATTTATAGTCTAGTTCATTAATAAACATATTATGCAATTAGTGTTGCTGAGTAAGGCGTGATTCTAGTTGCTCTCCTAATAATAGGGAACAGATAACTGGTCAGCATTGTACCTAAAAAGTTAAGTTCAGTCTTGCTACATAATTCAATGAAAAAGACTGTCTGGATCATCTCGATGTGACAACTTCTTTTCTCACTGTATATGGAAAGTCTTTTCTTGCAGTAAGCCAATTCCGCCACCTGATTTTTGTTTACCATTTATGCACTGAAATTTATATCCGGGCAGGGAAAAGCTCACTCCTGCATCGTCTTGTAGCCTTGTTTCTGATAGGGCATTAATTGAAAAACCTATGTAGTTAATGATTCTAATATACATTTAAATAATGAAAATTTGCTTTTAGGCAACGAATATTAACGTGGATCGTAAATGGTGGTGTACTGAAATCAGTGTTACTGTAACTGATCCTCATCGCATTAATTACTTTTTGGCCAGTTAACGAGCTTCTTGCAGTAAATTACGCAGCAACCAACGAGTGTTCTGAAACCTAGTTAATCCGGTACACTATGTCCGCTACTCAATCAGGAAAACAGCCTCCCAAACAAACACCCATGTTAAATCTTTATAAATAACAATCAACGAATAAAAACAAATCCCCCCTCCGTGCAAGTATATGTATCATGTTCAAAGAAGCAGTACCGTCATTATTAACAATAGCATGAAGCATGAAGCTCTCTAAAGTCTCTATTCTGTTAATCTACTAATCAGTCGGTCGGATAATGTTGAATGGCTAATTAACCTTACTGCAATGGAGAGGCAACAAATTAAGAAAGTCAAACCTAGATAAGTAAGCATATACCATGTCCATTTGTACTTTGTATATTTGTTTTGTTTGATATAGCATTTGCTTCCTATATAAATTGGAAGTCGCTAGACACACTGTGCACTATAATAAAAAATTTTACACCCATACATCGAATCATAAAATCAGTAACTCACGCTTTCCGTTCAAATTCTCTGTTACGTACGACAAAGCGTCTTTGATATTTTGATCAACTGTAACATCAAGCTGAACTATGTGCAAGGAGCTTGAACATTCCCTCTTTAACTTCAGTGCATCTTCATTTTCTGAAAACAGGCATCCAGCAAAGACTGTAATGCCAAGTTTGTCAAGTTTCCTGGCCACCTTGTTGCCAAACCCTGTATCACATCCTAGCAATTAAAGAATAAGCATCAAAAAATTAACTGTATGTAGCTTTGCTAGCTTAATTTTCTTTTTGACTTATCATTACTACTTTTTTAACTGCCAAAGATCGATAAAGAAAAATATGTACACGGTATATAGGACATAAATTAAAAATCTTCATTGTTGTTGCCATCGCCACCAATGTAGATGCCATCATTCTCATCCTGGAATCCTCATTGCTTCAGTCATCACCGTCACTTTTATTTTTCCATTGTCATCAGCATCAACAGACTGACCAATGCCCAGTTAAAAGTTCAGTATGTTTCAAGTCACCACACAGAAATGCATGACATTCAACTAAAACAATTTTAGCAGAAGAAAAAGTAAAGGTAAAAGTCTGTTTATAAGATAATTTTCATTAGTATGCATGTTTGTATTACTGTTTTTGAGTTTAGACCCAAAGAAGAATTTATGTATGAATAAAGTATGTATATCAGTTCTTAATATAAATATACTGTATTATATGATTTGTAGTACTGTATTTCAGAGCGGCAAACAAAATGACAAAGATGGCTTTTTATATGTTAAATCATTTTGTTAAATAAATTAAAGTTAACTCACCTGTAATAAAAACGCATCTCCCTGACGTTGAAATGTACCGTTTCGTTCTCAGTCGTTCATAAATCTTGCAAAAAATGTAGAATAATGAAGAAGAAATGATTAATTTAATTGTAAATGTCAAAATCCAGTGATTAGTCAGAAGTGTCACTAAGAATATACTAGCAAATGCAACAAGATGCACAGCTCTTTGATTTTTCGTCTTTTCTTGATTCATTGCAGCTGTATTATTCGTGTCTATCTATCAAAGATTAAACCACACAAAACGTGAGTGACGTGCAAGTCGTGAAATTTTTCAGAATTTTTTTTACTTTTTGAACTTTACTCCTGTAGATAACACGTCAGCTGTTTAACACTAAAGTGTACTAAAAATACACCAACAATGCCAATGGCGTTGGTGGCGTGTCATAGGCGTACGGGCTGATTTTTCCAAGCGATTTATAAAATCCAAGCGGTTTTTGACACGGTAAAATGCAAAATCAAGTGTTCGGATTATAGGGCATTTGTCAAATGTCATACTTTAAGAGTGAGACTTGAAAGTACAAATCAAATGTGTCTTTCGTAGGATCTCTGATTGTGACAAAATTTGCCAGACTACAAAAATAACAACAACTGCCACCGATGCCGCCGCCGCTGTAGCAGCAGCAGCAAAACAGCAAGTTTGGCCACATGTAGCCATGCTGTAAGTGAAGTAAAAATCCCTAAGTAAAAATTTAACCCCTTTTCTCCCGTAACAAGATAACAGCAGTGGAAGGATTCAAGATGACTGTATTGTGTACATTATAAGCAAATTTTCGAAGTTTTTTTTTGTTAATGATTAAGCGGAAAATACTAATTTTGCTGTGATTAACTTGCAGCAGTTAGTGTACATTGCTATGCAATTATTTTGTAAATAACTATTCCATAAATTATTCGAGTATTGATGGTAAACTCTGCCAGCTGTTACTTTGCAAGTCTTTGTATCGCCAGGGCTGTACTTGTGCATGCATATTTGTGTACAAACATGAACTTGTCAGATGTGCTCTGCCCCCTTGATTAATGTGCTCCCATCTGTCCTCTAAATCTTTCAACACGCGTTTAAGGACGCCACAGACAGTCGCCAACTCATTTCAGTCTCTGGGAGACCTGCAAATACGATATTGTAATTGAGATTAAATTAATGTGGCGTTGTACCATGCTTATGATCCAAGAACCATTGACACGTTATTGTTGTAATTCATCTACTGTTTGGGGTTTGATAAATGAGTAGCAGTTTTTCACGTACCCCTACTGTTTACTGATTTTCTGCTTGCCCAATTTCAAGTCATTGCTGTTATATGAAAATTTTAGACATTGCAATGCATTAATAAATTTTAGTAGGAAATGATGAGCAATAGCTGCGCTCGTACGTATCTCGGAAATATAGAAGAGGTCAAAAGCCGTCGGCAAGTGCAACGGCTACTATAAATTGACGGGCAAAATGAGAACTTTTCATTGTACTACCCATGAAATATGGTAATCATGAGCTCGTAATGTTCGTAATTCTGACGCTTTTCTGACTGCAATTTGAAGCTTCCACTGAAGGACATGACTTAATTTGTTTTCGTTCAAAGGTAAATAATGGAATGTTTTTATTTTAGTACTTGAGTTAGAATACTTCGTCAGTTTGTTATACGCAACACGCACGAAAAATAATACGAAGAAGATGCTGCTAGCTAACGGTGTGTCCAGTCTTATTACATTTGACTAGATAGTATTGTAGTTCATGACCAATAGTCATTCAGTTATTTAATCTTGATTGTTTTGTCGCAGAGCAAAAATGAAAAAAAAATTTACTTGATATAACTAAGGTATTCAGAGTGGTTCTCTAAAGCCTTTTATCGCACAGTCCCATGAATCATGAAAGAACCAACTCAACCAAGTTAATGTGGATGTTTACACTGACATATTTATGGTATTAAAACGGTCATACAATTTGTTGGGGTTTCGCGACTGCCACTTCATGATAATATATAAAATATGTATGACATGTAAATTTAGTTACGTTTATACTATGGGAAGCGATGCACGGCAGTTGAAAAAATCATGAAATCATTTAGAGAAGAAAATATTCATCTAAATTTTATTATTTCACTTAATGTGGGTTTACAATAGCATTATCGTGGTTCAGGAGGTTGGAAATACTGCTGTATTAAAACACAACGTGTCGAAATAATGTTTTAATAAAGCAGCATTTCCAACTATCTGGGCTGTTGCTGGTCACTCAGCTACATAAATATGGATGATTATCATGGTTTCCTAGAGGTGTAGCAACCCTATTCACAAAATGCGTCACCGCTCAACTGAATGTCAAGCCCTTTTCCGCTGCAACGAAATGTGATTACTTTACTTCATCGAATGCCTGTATGAAAACATTCTAGATGGACGCTTCACTCTTGGGACAATTTCTCATTCTGTCAGCTCTATTTGCTTTCCTGTCTCCCTCTTTATTTGCTCTAATATACGTCGTGCCATTTTAGTTGGGAAGCCACCAGACACAATGGTGTGTGCGGTACAGAGAGGTCGACGATGTGCAGAAACACGGCAGTTTTATACACAAAATCTCGATAATTCGCGGCTTCCCCAAATTCTTTTATTTCTTTAATCCGGCTTAAATATCATAAGCGTGATGCTCTTTAATCGTGCAATTATGACAGCAAAGATTAAAGAGGAGTTTGGAGAATGATGGGTAATATTTTTCGGAGAAGTATTAGTGAGGGGACGCCAGAGAATAGACTTCTTTGACAATATGACGGGCAAACCATGATGATAGGAGAGCCATTGAAATTGCACCAGAAAGGCCTTTGGACAAAACGACTGGAACACCATGAACAATACTAGAGAATGACATTAACAGCTGGGAGGTGAGCAAAATGCAGAGAAGCTAAGAGCGAATTCGTCATGGAATGCCCAAAATCATTTCATTTCAAATAATTATATGAGTAAGATGAGTAAATAAGATGAAATATTTGTATTTTTTGAATATTTATGAATTCCTATGTTAAGCGTTAGAAAGTTAGTACTGCAAGTTGTAGAGATAAATTTAATAGAGGCAAATTAAGGTTATCTTTTTTCAATGAAAATCGTGCGAAAGATCTTGCTGCCAAAACAACAAACGAACAATTATAAAAAGTATATGGAAAATGTATCACAGCTTAAGTGGACCAATGGGAAAAAATACATTAGACTTAACCACCTGTTAGATCCATCAGAGTTCTCTTTATTTCCTCGCAGTTCTGCTTTGAGTTGAACCACCATGAGTGTTTTTGAAGCGTTTTTCTATATCTGCCCATGGCCTACAGTAATTTCTTAACAATGATGAATTTGTGAGTCATGTCAACTCTGGAAAGCATACGTTCTGTGTAATTCGATTTTAAATCAATATAGAGTGCAGTTAAAATTTATCTAATACCAGAAATCAATCCAAGCTCCACGATTAACCGAAGCATCTTGTTCATAGCTAAGACGCTTGGTGAATAAATTATCTAGGGCTCTATAGCCGGTGACCGCTAATCAAGTCATAGGAAAAAAGTCACAATTAATTTGTGGTGGCCGGAAACCGGAAGTCACAGTCTTGGCTATTCGATATCTTAGGGTTAGGTTATATCTTTTTTTCTGTGATTTTCGACGACTTTTTTCTGTGATTTCTAACTGCGACTTTATTACCTGGATTCTTATAGGCAAACCATTTAATGCGAGCGTGGAAACACAGATTTTTATGGATGGGTGTGCACGCGTCTGTAATTTAGATGCGTTTTTTTGGTTACGAGCTGTCTTACTCTGGCGTATGTGCATACTCTTTGTCTAGATATAAACCAAAGTGTTCAACATGCGCGGTCAGAGTAATAACCCCCCAGGAGATCGCTTTACTCATCTGGGCGATTGCCAATCCTTGCGGGTTGGTGGGGTACTTTTTATTGTGGCTTAAAAATCGAGGAATTTCCAGTTGATAGAGGAACATTTTGCCGCGTGTGGTTTTAATAATAAATAATTTCTGAAGTGGCGCAGTAACTGGTTGGTTTGTGTGATTATGCAAATACTCGGCGAATTTGTTCATCATATCTTCCTGTACGATTTCTGAGCGTCGACAACTTTGGCAATCCTGTCAATTTTTTTTTATTACTAGGGGATAGGTCTATTGCTAATTGTAAGAAATCAAGTTCTGCAACTGCCATATGGATATGGTTGTTGTGAATTGTAATTCCGTTAATAATTAGTTCATTAGATTCAGCTGCACTGTGACGGAGATTTTTGCATTGGCGCTACTACTCAAGCGAGGCTTGTAGGTACTACATTGGATAACTAGCTATGATGTTTCGGTCATCAATCAATCATTTAATGACTGACCTGAACTCTGTTAACTACATGACGTAGACAGTAGGTGCTGTTTCATCAAAGCATGTTCGCCCAATTAAAGGTGAAATATACAAAGTCTTCGGTCAAAAAAAATTTGTCCGGGTCGCATGATTCTGGGTAATTAAATGACGGTTGACAATAAACCGTAGGAGAGAGTTGATTAGTTTCTAGAAGCCTTTGCTCGTTTGGGCTGGAATTTGTATGCCAGCAAATGGCTTCTTTATTTCACGGCTCTTCACGTCTTCTTTTGGCTTCATTTAAGTGGGCATGGTTTTCACTTGTATGTTGTATTCAAGTCATGTTTTCACGGGCTTTGCATTCGCAGCTATTTATTAGAAACTTTGTTTCAAAGACGTGCAGAGGTACGCGTGAACTCATCTGAAAACGTGGGCCCAGTATGTTGTATACGCTCTGGAGCATTTAATGTCCTTAGAAAACTTAGATAAACTTTGGATAAACATTGCAGCTATACTTAAAAGCAATATCTACTAGTTTGTTGTTGCCATTTTGACGTCTTTTTGTTTATTCTTATGGTTTGGATAGCTTTGCTCTTGTTTGTGTTTGGCATCTCAATTTCTCCAAGGTTTAAAGTGAGGAAATGTCTTCCTTTTTGAAAGGGTGATGTTGCCTTGCTGAGTTTGACCCTTTGACAACCAGTA
>JAQGDQ010001840.1:0-14789 GCA_030141605.1 Tubiluchus corallicola
TAGTTTTGGCACCATACTGCATGTATTTGTAAACGGAACATATCACAAACAACACTGTACGTACATGGGAGTGTTTCGCAAAAAATCTGATGACTTTTTTGCACTTGCTAGACTAGGGCCAAAGCAAACGAATGTTACTTTAAATTGTAAATCTAAGTAACTTGCACAAATGCGTATTATTAATTTGTCGGGCATCGTATCCATACAGTAAAAGCATTTGCAGCATAAGCAATGTGGCTGTGCATATTATATATCAGTAAGATACTTATAAGAAACCAGCACATTTAACAGCAGATTCACACTAGCGAGTTTTCACAAACTCATTAACATGTTCAGACCAGAAAGCAAAACTTTGTACGAATTACTCTCCAACAGTAAGTGTGAGCTGACACCTGAAAATGACTCTCAGAAGTGTCGAGAGTAACTCACCAAGCGTTAACATTACACAATAAGTCAACTGTCGGAGAATTTGCAATAATTTGACAACAGTAACTCACAAAGCAGTTCACACTTGCTAGTTTGCTGTCAGAGCAAAAACTCACATCAGATAACTCATAAATCTCAATGTGCTATAAGTGGTTTAGACACAATTCACAATAGAAAATATATTTTGTGAACAGCAAAGGTTCGGCTGAATAAAAATCATTATAATAACTAGATGCTGAGACAATTTTCATTTTGATATGGCGCATACAGTTCATCTGTTACACTCAAGACATGGTCGCAATTTGGCAAAGATAAGAGAAGGATAAAGTTTTAGTGCAGTTCATCTGTTACACTCAAGACATGGTCGCAATTTGGCAAAGAAAAGAGAAGGATAAAGTTTTAGTGCAGTTCATCTGTTACACTCAAGACATGGTCGCAATTTGGCAAAGAAAAGAGAAGGATAAGGTTTTAGTGCAGTTCATCTGTTACACTCAAGACATGGTCACAATTTGGCAAAGAAAAGAGAAGGATAAAGTTTTAGTGCAGTTCATCTGTTACACTCAAGACATGGTCGCAATTTGGCAAAGATAAGAGAAGGATAAAGTTTTAGTGCAGTTCATCTGTTACACTCAAGACATGGTCGCAATTTGGCAAAGAAAAGAGAAGGATAAGGTTTTAGTGCAGTTCATCTGTTACACTCAAGACATGGTCGCAATTTGGCAAAGATAAGAGAAGGATAAGGTTTTAGTGCAGTTCATCTGTTACACTCAAGACATGGTCACAATTTGGCAAAGATAAGAGAAGGATAACGTTTTAATGCAGTTCACCTGTTACACTCAAGACATGGTCACAATTTGGCAAAGATAAGAGAAGGATAAAGTTTTAATGCAGTTCACCTGTTACACTCAAGACATGGTCACAATTTGGTAAAGAAAAGAGAAGGATAAAGTTTTAATGCAGTTCATCTGTTACACTCAAGACATGGTCACAATTTGGTAAAGAAAAGAGAAGGATAAAGTTTTAATGCAGTTCATCTGTTACACTCAAGACATGGTCACAATTTGGCAAAGAAAAAAGAAGGGTAAAGTTTTAGTGCAGTTCATCTGTTACACTCAAGACATGGTCACAATTTGGTAAAGAAAAAAGAAGGGTAAAGTTTTAGTGCAGTTCATCTGTTACACTCAAGACATGGTCACAATTTGGCAAAGATAAGAGAAGGATAACTTTTTAGTGCAGTTCATCTGTTACACTCAAGACATGGTCACAATTTGGTAAAGAAAAGAGAAGGATAACGTTTTAGTGCAGTTCATCTGTTACACTCAAGACATGGTCACAATTTGGCAAAGAAAAGAGAAGGATAAAGTTTTAGTGCAGTTCATCTGTTACACTCAAGACATGGTCACAATTTGGCAAAGATAAGAGAAGGATAACGTTTTAGTGCAGTTCATCTGTTACACTCAAGACATGGTCACAATTTGGCAAAGAAAAAAGAAGGGTAAAGTTTTAGTGCAGTTCATCTGTTACACTCAAGACATGGTCACAATTTGGTAAAGAAAAGAGAAGGATGACGTTTTAGTGCAGTTCATCTGTTACACTCAAGACATGGTCACAATTTGGCAAAGAAAAAAGAAGGATGACGTTTTAGTGCAGTTCATCTGTTACACTCAAGACATGGTCACAATTTGGCAAAGAAAAAAGAAGGGTAAAGTTTTAGTGCAGTTCATCTGTTACACTCAAGACATGGTCTTTGGGAAAAGAGAAGGATGACGTTTTAGTGCAGTTCATCTGTTACACTCAAGACATGGTCACAATTTGGCAAAGAAAAAAGAAGGATGACGTTTTAGTGCAGTTCATCTGTTACACTCAAGACATGGTCGCAATTTGGCAAAGAAAAAAGAAGGGTAAAGTTTTAGTGCACTTCCCTAATTTATAATTCTTAGTTAGTGAAAAAAGACTCTTTAGGGTGCTAGTTTTGTAAAATGTAGTTTATGACCAACAAAATGGTTAGCAGTTGTTAGCCAAGTCCAAGGTTAGACAGTAAGGTAACAATCAAACAAATCACAGCAATTGACTTTCAACAGGGAATGACAATTACTTTTCCTCGTGCCGCAGTATCGCCTCCAAAAGTGTACTAACACTCAGACGAGAGCCTCTTTTCTGCTTACTACACATACCACATGTGTTGATTGAATGATGGGCTTAACCTAACTGGATTTAGCCTTCTTCCTGGCATCGTGTATTAATGTCAATAGGCAACGTGAGCCGAGTTGTTTACGCGCAAATATTATATTAGAATGATACGATATATTAGCCCACTCTTCTCAAGAGATTTGCATATGGCAAAAGGTCATTTGGAAGTATGTTAACATCATAGTATGCCAAGCTAATTTCTTTTTTGCGTTGCATTTCTGCTTTGAGTTGATTTTTGTTGCTTTTGCCTTTTTATACATACACAACCACCTAAAAAATGTCATCACCCTGTGAATAAACTTGTATTTTTAATAAGGGGCAGCTGACCAAGTGACCAATAGGTCCTTCTCAGCTGCAATGAAATGTAAAAATAATTACGATGAATTTTAACTGCTATTGAGAAAATAAAATTGAATTGAATTGATTGAAATTGCTAGCATAGCTGGAAAATTTGCATTTTGATGTTGTTTTAATTCACCTTTAAATGCTTTTTCAAAATTAAATTTGCTTAGAACGAAATACTTTTAATTTAAAACTTGAAATCAAAAATAATTAGAATGCTACACCTTTATGAAGAAAAAAATCAAGTAAATCTTTCGGGAAATACTAGTTTTACCGCATGTTATAATGATCACAGGAAATTATTGTGTTAAAGGCTGTTAAAAATTATAATTTTTGGCATTACATTTATAAAATTCGTATATTAAAATTATTCCTTTTTATTGTATACATTTCAGCAATAAGTGCATGTGTGCTATGATACTGGATAACGATATTAAAAATCTGGAAAATACTTTACTTACACAAAGCTAAAAAAAATTCTTGAAATTTTGTATCAAGTACACGCTGTCTTATTGTTCACAGAGCCTGTATTGCCAGCAATGCTGTATAAAAGTTGAAAATTTAAACCCCTGCTATGACCCTTACATGCAACCATTTTAAAGGCAAGTCATAGCACAAACCTCGATATCTAAACAAAAGTATAAATTACTTTTTTTATATTGTCAATAAGATCAATAATGTTTTTTTTGGCGAGTCAGAGATACACCCTGGGATACAGTGACATTTTACCAGTTGGCAAAAATATTTTAACTTACTAATAATTTTCTTTTCTAATTACGAGTTTTTTAAATAGGGTGCATAATGTTAAATAATATAACTTTGTATGGAAAGTCTTGTTGAGACAAACTTTGAAACTCCCTTTTCTTCCCCTTTATAGTATATTAATACTTTAGTTGAAATGTAACTCTCTTCCAGACCTCATTCACTGCACTTGTTTCAGTTTTTGTAAGTACAGCTGATTTTATTCAACACAGAGCAAAATAGGTATTTATTTTGGGAACCCTTGGCGGTGAACTTGTTGTGTATGCAAGGAAATTGCTTTAACTAAATTTGGTAAAATGTGGTACTGACTCAATACTGCACTTAAAAACTGGCCTCATTAATTTTGCTGGCACTTAGTGCCATTATAAGATTTAAACAATTGGAACAAGCTGTTGCAAAACTGAAGATCTGTCCCCTTGGGCAGTCTATTTGTTAAAGGTTTGCAGCCAGGAGATTGGTGCATAGTATTTTTTGTTTCACATATTAAATTATGCAGCTCATTGATTCTTGCAGTAGTATTTATAGCTGCAATAAACTCTATTCAACTGTAACTAGCAATATATCAAGGTGGCATTCTTTGTATTTCACTTGCAAAAAGCTTGCCCAAGGTGATTTGTATTAATTAGCATGCCAAAATGGAAGCTATAGAAGTGTACAGGGGCAGATCCACGACACTGAAGAAGAAAAATTTCTTTGGCACATCTTGGTGATATAGTGGCTTTTGCAAAGTATGTTCTAGCAATGTAGACTTCTTAGAAATGGGCATAGATGAAGGTGCACTCCTAACAGACGACAGTTGTTCTTAAAACCTATTTCATACCTAATGTTGCATTGACTTGCCAATGAACAATGTGATAATGAAGACTTACCCAAAGCAGTAAATATTGTAGCAGCAAAGAGAGAAATCAAGCTAATCTGCTCTTTTATTTCGTTTTTTATTACTTATTATTACTTATTACCTTTATTACTTATTTCTAGATATGCATAATATTGCATATATGTGGAGGCATTCAAGTTACAAACACCCCTGTGATAATTATGGAGAATCTGTTTCTATTTTTTAAAGAACTATTTTGACAGTTTTTCAGCGCAGTAGCGCAGTTGTTAGTACAGTTGGCCAGCAATGAGGTCCCGGTTCAATCACGATTTTTATACATGTCTAATGTTTATAATACAAAGACGTGTTTGTTAGTAATTAATCATACATACCTTTTCGCATAACCAACCCATATGGTTGATTCTGCTGCTGTCTGGCACATTTTTGAGCATTACATTTGCTTCTTCCGTAGCTTGGGTATTCAACATGCTAAGATTTGAATATATTGCGTTGAACCAGAGGTTTGCCTCAGCCGCATCTTGACAGCGAAGTATGCACGAGTGTCTTCCATCACTAGAAGTAAAACAGGCCAATCATGACAGGTTTTCCAAAGTTGCAACAAAAGTTGTTATGGCGTATGCATTTCAGTTTTTTTATAGGGTTAACAGAAAACAACTATCTTCGGTATTAGCAGAAATGCTTCCGAACATTAAGTGCATTCGGATTTAGTGCAATATCCATACAATTGCTGAAAAATACAGAACTATATCTTGGTATGCAGTGTTCCTCGGGCTTTCATCAAATTCAGTTTCTACTGCTACAGTATTGATGAAAATTAACAAATGTACTGATCAAAATGCAAACAGATGGCGCTTACAAAATCTGTTCGTGTTCTTGCGTATTTTTTGTGCCAACTAATAATAATGACAATAATTTGATCTTCTAGATTGATTTGATAAAACTGTGTTACATATAAAATTTGATTCCACCATTGTGCTACTGCTGCTCCTGTTACAATTTCTTTAGTTTGTAACTCTTTCCATCATGTATTGGTGTGTACATTGTGGCATGCTTGCATTTGTCTGTAACTCTTTCCATCATGTATTGGTGTGTACATTGTGGCATGCTTGCATTTGTCTGTAACTCTTTCCATCATTTATTGGTGTGTACATCGTGGCATGCTTGCATTTGTCTGTAACTCTTTCCATAATGTATTGGTGTGTACATCGTGGCATGCTTGCATTCGTCTGTAACTCTTTCCATCATGTATTGGTGTGTACATTGTGGCATGCTTGCATTAGTCTGTAACTCTTTCCATCATGTATCGGTGTGTACATTGTGGCATGCTTGCATTCGTCTGTAACTCTTTCCATCATGTATCGGTGTGTACATTGTGGCATGCTTGCATTAGTCTGTAACTCTTTCCATCATGTATCGGTGTGTACATTGTGGCATGCTTGCATTTGTCTGTAACTCTTTCCATAATGTATTGGTGTGTACATTGTGGCATGCTTGCATTTGTCTGTAACTCTTTCCATCATTTATTGGTGTGTACAATGTGGCATGCTTGCATTCGTCGATTAACTAACAGCTTTATAATAACATCCTCAAAAACTGAACTTTGCACACACGTACAGGAAATTTATACATTTTTGCCAACATGAATCATTTGGAGTGCTTGTTTTTTTTTTTGGTGTCGAGGCAGCATTGTTTCGGTTACTCTTCAAGGATTTTGTTCCCAAACATTATCCCTGACCAGGGCAGATTAAGACCTCAAGAGGCCCTAAGCAGTGAAAAGATCATGATACATGCGTAATACTAAAACAATACTAAACTGTAAGTTGAAATTTTGCCTTCCGAAATGAAAAAGGAAATTGCAGTAAGATTTATTTACAGTAAATGCTAGGGCATCAGATTTATATTATTTAAAAAGGTGACATTAGACTGAAAATACAGGAACATCTCTAAATCTTATAAAGGCACAACCATTCAGCATATCTGCCGCCACATATGTTTTGGTATATTTTACTTTTGAGTAATTATTCAATTTGAAAACTGCATGGGTCCCCTTTTCCCTGAGGCACTAAACACGTGCTCATTTTGCTCAATTGTTAATCCAGGGTACTTCTGACACGGGTTCTTTGCTGTTAATGTTTACACGTGTGTGTCATTTGTTAGTAACTTAGTAACATGATTTTATGTGGCAATAACAATACTAACAAATCTACAGTATGCGCTTACCTGGAATGTAACTCGAGTGTCCTCATGTCAGGGTCTGGCATGCTGAGGTTTCTTGTTAAATAACAAAGCTTTAGTGGCACATTTTTACTATCGGAGCGAGCGCTTCTTGTCGGAGTGCCGCCGTGATCTTTTGGCAAGAAAGTGTGCGTGGTGTCCCAGCCGACTTCTGAGAGTATGGTAGTCTTCCTGAAATACGGGGTGACTTCACGGAGGTACTTTACCTCCAAGTCTACAATTTTACCGGCTCGCTTTAGTGCTCTCACTGCCTCGTCGTGCGTTGCATCTCTTAAATCCTCTTGATTTACCCTAAGAATGGCATCGCCAACGTACAATTGATGGGTCAAGTCAGCTGCCATACCTTTGAAAATTTTACTAATTAATATTGGCATTTTGTTCTCCTTGCCACCCTTGATACTGATGCCCAGGCCATTGTTCTCTTGTTTCACGATTCTCACAGTTCTCTTTTGATTTGCTATGCTTTCTGGTAATTGATCGAATCCGTGCGACACTTCATTTTCGTTTAGATCCCCTCCGCCATGACCGTTTGTCGTTGCTTCGTATTTTTGGTCCAGCCCCAACGTGAAATGATCGTCGTTCAGCGTCACAAATACCTTGTACCACTGCTGACGACAATACACCTCCAACAAACCGCTGCGTTCCACTCCTAATCCAGCCATCTTGATTGTGTTCACTACAACATTAATCGTCACACCCTCCCAGCTTTGTCAGCTTGTTACGATGGCAGATAGTCAGATACAGCGCGTGCAATATTTGTACACAAACGATCAACGCTGCTGGGTAAATACCGCTGTGCTGCCATCTGCAGACGAGTTTAGCAAGCTTTGAATTGCACAGCGAAATGCAGTGCTGTATAAAATGTTACATTTTTATATTTTAGTCTTTGTAGCGAAGCTGGTTTGCACAGTGGAAGATGAAAACTTGATTTGATTAACTGCATCGTTAGATTATATGTAATAAGCCTGTGTTTTATTTATGCATAACCTTCATTTCGAGGTTGGTAAACTAATTTGGTGATTATCAGAGTAATCTTATCTAGTGGTCATGGTGTTCGTCTTGTAAGTGAAAGATCCTTAGTTCAAATCCAGGCCTTTTACCACTTTTACCTACTTCTTTTCACATATCCTTTTTTGACGAGTTTGTTTCAAATTTGGTTCATACCGTAATTATATACATTTTTTGTTGTTGTTGTAGACACTCTGCACAGGACACACACGAACAGCTCTTCGGATCTCTCCATGCATCCCTGGTTTCATGGGACGCTGTCACGCATCGAGGCAGCACAACTAGTCTTAAACAGCGGCCATGCCAGGCACGGTGTATTCCTTATTCGGCAGAGTGAAACACGCAAGGGGGAGTACGTGTTGACCTTCAACTTTCAAGGTCGCGCCAAGGTGGGTACTGAGCACTGAATTGGCTCTTGACTGTAAGGCAGTGCTCATGTGTCTGTTTTATATTTTTTGTATTGCGTTTGTCGCTAGAAACGAAAGAAAAGAATAGAATGAAATTTCATTTTTATCGTTTAGGCTCACTAGGTGGCAGTATGTGTAGCTGAGGGAAGAGAGCTCTGTGAATGAATCGTAGTGTGTGACAGGAAAATAACTCAGGCAGTATTTTTCAATAAATTAAACTGTTGAGTTTTTAAGTAATAAAACATACGTTACGTTATTATTTATGCTAAGCTAAACTTAAAAGTTAAAGAAAACTTCCAGAATTTGGTGCCTTGGGCAACTGCCTAGTTTGCCTAGTGGTAGAGCCAGTCCTGGCCACCCCAAGAACCAGCTTGCTAACTAATCGTAGCATGTTCTTTTAAAGCTGTTTATGTTGAGATATGGCATCAGCTGATATTACAGAGGATTTTGATTTGGCAGCAGAGTCTCGGTAGAACCCTGATATGTCAAACACATAATAATAATAATAATAATAATAATAATGATAATAATAATCTTTATTTAAAGTCGGCTTTTGGATCAACAATTAACATTAGCTTAAAGAGCTATTATCGCCGACTGTAAATAACAACCTACAACTACATAACAGAGACTATTATTACCCCACTTTTACCCTAAATACCACGCGTCAGGCAGGGCAACAGCAGGTACCATTTTTAAAGTCTTTGGTATGACCCAGCCGCTGTATCGAACTTACGACCTCCCAGACGGAAAACAGACGCATTACCACTAGACTAAACTGTCTGGTCAAAATGAATGAGCGAAAGGCTGCCTAGCTGGAAAGATTGGCGGCTAAATGCGTGATCGAATGAATGAATTCAATTATGATATGTGAGTGAATTAGTGAATACAGCGAATTAAGTTTTAACAATTGTACTTCTTTCTTACAGCATCTGCGTATGACCATTAACTCTGACGGTCAGTGCAGAGTCCAGCACTTGTGGTTTCAGACGGTATTCGACATGTTGGAGCATTTCCGCACCCACCCCATTCCACTAGAGTCCGGCGGCATCTCCGACGTCACGTTGACGGAGTTTATACGGTGTGCCAGCCCCAGTGTGATAACTCGGCGAATTGGACACGGCGTCGGAGGGTACTTAGATGGGGCTAGCAACCGCACCACGCCTCACGGTAGCTCCGCACAGCTAGATGAAGTCACAGCGGGAGAAGCTAACGGCAACACAAATCATAACAATCCGAATCACGGCAACGGTCGAGCCATTGAGAATATGTACTCGTTCATCTGACAACGACTGAAATCCTAGCTGCACTACTGGTTTCATGCTTCCCATTGTGTTTTGCTACGCAACATACCTCGGTGAAAACAATGTTTTGCGCAGTGCATGATGGGCTCCCATTGTGTTTTCACTTGCAGTAAAACCTTGGTGAAAACAATGCTTTATACAGTGCACGATGGGCTCCCCATTGTGTTTTCACTTGCAGTAAAACCTTGGTGAAAACAATGCTTTATGCAGTGCATGATGGGCTCCCAATGTGTTTTCACTTGCAGTAAAACCTTGGTGAAAACAATGCTTTATGCAGTGCATGATGGGCTCCCCAATGTGTTTTCACTTGCAGTAAAACCTTGGTGAAAACAATGCTTTGCACAGTGCATGATGGGCTCCCCATTGTGTTTTCACTTGCAGTAAAACCTCGGTGAAAACAATGCTTTGCGCAGTGCATGATGGGAAGAATGAAGCTTAAACAAAAGCATGGCTTTTTTAAATGAATAACTGCAGTAATTAAAGATCATTTTTCCGTAATATAGCGTATAAACACTGCTGTGATAGTTTCTTGATTAATGTAACTGTTACAGTTGCAGTTACATGTTTGATTGGCTACACTTAGCAGTTATAGTAACTAGTACAGTAACCATTTCGCCACCATCAGAAAAGTAACTAATTACAGGTGCACTTTGTAGGTGTCCCGCGAAACTATCCTGTCTAACATGGGTGTGAGGTTGTCAAAATTCACCCTAGAATCAAGTTGCACTGTGACTTTGCACCGTAGAAACTACCATATGACAACGGTCGACTGTACCGTGCTAAAAGAAGGGTACCCAATTTTTACGATGTGCACCTAATAAACTTTTCATTTGATTTTAATGAAACGTAAAAGTAACTGTTATTTCTGTTACAAGTTACGACAAAAAAGGAACTAGTCACAGCTACAAGTTATTTCTAAAAAACTGTAACGCGTTACAGTTGCATTTCCTACTGTTTTGGAACTATTTTTTGGAGCTAGTTACATTTGCAACGTATTACTCCCCATCATGCTAGCTATAATTTAGCTAAACAACATGATTTTCTCAACTCCTTTAGACTGACAGTACGACGTTAAGAAATTTGTTTCATTTACGTGCACTTTGCACAATTAAATCTCTCACACATTTCAAGGTGCTCCACTTTTGTTTTGCACGTCTGTTTATTCAAACACAAAGCCATGTTTTTTTGCACGCACGATATCATGTGCCAGCTAGGATTTTTTTTTTGTTTTTTTAAACACGTCTTCTTAATTGTTGCTGCTAAGGTTGAACCCATGTTGTTGTATTACGCATTGGCATATCCTCGTTATTCGAGATATTTTTTTATCTTATTTAATTTAATTTAAAAGCAGGTAACATTGGGGTTTTGTTTCCATAAACTAACCGTTACGAATGGTTGTGAGTGTGAAATACGTGTAAATACGTGTTGACCTTCCTTGTAATGTTGTATATAGTGGATTAGCTGCAGATTTTTTGCAGCGGTTGTTTAGATTTGTTTAGCCGTCTAATAATACCTGCTTTTATTTAACACTGTTATTTGTTCTTTTAAGCGTTGTTGTTTATTTACATGTACAGGTAAACATCGTCAATGTTTACACGTAATCACTCTTGGGCAGCTTGAAGGATGTTTGTGCTTCTGTGGCTCACCAGTTTAAGGTGTGCACAAAGTTCGCACCTGTATGCAAAATATCAAATTTACAATTTTTTTAGATTTTTATTTCTTATCCTTATGAAGCCATTCATAATGTTGCTGTTTGTATGCAGAATCTGGCGAAATGAATTCATTTTGTTCATAAAATATTTTGCGCTGTAGAAAGTACTTCACTGCTAATGTTATTTTATCATTTACTAGCAGATTTATGATCTGCATATTTTGTTTAGTACAATTTTGCACTGCTAAACTGGGTGGGGGCAACATTGTAGACGATAAAAAGTAGAAAAAATGTTCAAAAATCTTGTCGTTGTAACAAGAAAAGTTCAACATAATAAATTATCAAGTGTTTAGGTAATGCTTTTACAATCCCCGTGGAATATCTTTAATAAGTACAACGGAAAGCGTAGAACCATCGATAATTTTCCACCTTTTAATATTTTGCAATGAAAGTGCGGTTCAGTTCCATTTCTCTTTTGACATCATATGTGCGAAATCGTGCCTGTGCCGTTTAGCCGCGCAGTTTTAATGCAGCTATAACCATATTTGGCTGAATTGCAGATTAAAATTAGCTACGCAGTATCACAGCTATAACCATATTTGGCTGAATTGCAGATTAAAGTTAGCTACGCAGTATCACAGCTATAACCATGTTTGGTTAAATTGCAGATTAAAATTAGCTACGCAGTATCACAGCTATAACCATATTTGGCTAAATTGCAGATTAAAATTAGCTACGCAGTATCACATCTATAACCATATTTGGCTGAATTGCAGATTAAAATTAGCTACGCAGTATCGCAGCTATAACCATATTTGGCTGAATTGCAGATTAAAATTAGCTACGCAGTATCACAGCTATAACCAAATTTGGCTAAATTGCAGATTAAAATTAGCTACGTAGTATCACAGCTATAACCATATTTGGCTGAATTGCAGATTAAAATTGGCTACGCAGTATCGCAGCTATAACCATATTTGGCTGAATTGCAGATTAAAATTAGCTACGCAGTATCACATCTATAACCATATTTGGCTGAATTGCAGATTAAAATTAGCTACGCAGTATCACATCTATAACCATATTTGGCTGAATTGCAGATTAAAATTAGCTACGCAGTATCGCAGCTATAACCATATTTGGCTGAATCGCAGATTAAAATTAGCTACGTAGTATCACAGCTATAACCATGTTTGGTTAAATTGCAGATTAAAATTAGCTACGCAGTAACGCAGCTATAACCATATTTGGCTGAATTGCAGATTAAAATTAGCTACACAGTATCACATCTATAACCATATTTGGCTGAATTGCAGATTAAAATTAGCTACGCAGTATCGCAGCTATAACCATATTTGGCTGAATTGCAGATTAAAATTAGCTACGCAGTATCGCAGCTATAACCATATTTGGCTGAATCACAGATTAAAATTAGCTATGCAGTATCGCAGCTATAACCATATTTGGCTGAATCACAGATTAAAATTAGCTACGCAGTATCGCAGCTATAACCATATTTGGCTGAATTGCAGATTAAAATTAGCTACGCAGTATCACAGCTATGACCAAATTTGGCTAAATTGCAGATTAAAATTAGCTACGCAGTATCACAGCTATAACCATATTTGGCTGAATTGCAGATTAAAATTGGCTACGCAGTATCGCAGCTATAACCATATTTGGCTGAATTGCAGATTAAAATTAGCTACGCAGTATCACATCTATAACCATATTTGGCTGAATTGCAGATTAAAATTAGCTACGCAGTATCACATCTATAACCATATTTGGCTGAATTGCAGATTAAAATTAGCTACGCAGTATCGCAGCTATAACCATATTTGGCTGAATCGCAGATTAAAATTAGCTACGTAGTATCACAGCTATAACCATGTTTGGTTAAATTGCAGATTAAAATTAGCTACGCAGTAACGCAGCTATAACCATATTTGGCTGAATTGCAAATTAAAATTAGCTACACAGTATCACATCTATAACCATATTTGGCTGAATTGCAGATTAAAATTAGCTACGCAGTATCGCAGCTATAACCATATTTGGCTGAATCACAGATTAAAATTAGCTACGCAGTATCGCAGCTATAACCATATTTGGCTGAATCACAGATTAAAATTAGCTACGCAGTATTGCAGCTATAACCATATTTGGCTGAATTGCAGATTAAAATTAGCTACGCAGTATCGCAGCTATAACCATATTTGGCTGAATCACAGATTAAAATTAGCTACACAGTATCACATCTATAACCATATTTGGCTGAATTGCAGATTAAAATTAGCTACGCAGTAACGCAGCTATAACCATATTTGGCTGAATTGCAGATTAAAATTAGCTACGCAGTATCACAGCTATAACCATATTTGGCTGAATCACAGATTAAAATTAGCTACGCAGTATCACAGCTATAACCATATTTGGCTGAATCACAGATTAAAATTAGCTACGCAGTATCACAGCTATAACCATATTTGGCTGAATCACAGATTAAAATTAGCTACGCAGTATCACAGCTATAACCATATTTGGCTGAATCACAGATTAAAATTAGCTATGCAGTATCGCAGCTATAATCATATTTGGCTGAATCACAGATTAAAATTAGCTATGCAGTATCACATACATTATATACTTTGTTAATTTGGAATGGTTGTTATCGTACAGTGATTTTAACTGTAATGATGATTTTTTTGGCAAATTTTTAGTTTTTTATTATTATACCTGATTATTTTCATCTGTCTTATTATTATTTTGTACGAATTGTTGCGGCTGGTTAAACTTACACCCAACCCTAGCGTGTACATCTCATGATGCTACTCTTACAACGTTTTAATTGTTTTGAACTTATGAAATACGATGCACTTTTAACACTAAGTTTTTTGCGTCTTTGTGCATTTTAAACTGTTGCTTTTATCTCGTTTACCTTGTAAAATAGTCTTTGTCTTTTGGCATTACCTGCGAAAAGTTGTAATCTTAGATCGTGTGTAAAAATTCTTAAATATTTTATCCATTTCCTAATTATTTTCTTGTAAATAAAGATGTTCGGTTTGTTTTCCCTGTATAATAACCCCCTGTCTATTTAAACCATTATATTATAGAGTGATGTTAGCAAGTTCATTTGTGGATGTACTATATTTATACAGTGTTTTTGCGTTCCTGTCACTCTGCCTCTCCCTACCCCCCCCCCCAGTCCCCACCCGCTGTGCCAGTTAATTTAGATTTTTACTCTCGAAGGTTTGTCATATATGCTAGTCATAATGTAATGATAATTGTAATCACTTTTGTAGAAGTGAATGATTGTTTATTGGCAGAATGTAAGCCTAGCGTTCTTGACATCTGAGTTATTTTTGAAGTGCGCACGTTTTCTCCCGCCATTGATGACAAAATCGATCTTTCTGATAATAGATGGAGCCACTCGCAACGTTTTCACTGCCGGGCGCTGCTGCCTTGTTGATCATAGACCATTTTCTTGTTCGAATTGCAGTTAATGCATGATTACAATTTAAAGTAAAATTGCAGTCATGGCTAAGAGTGAAATTAGCGAATAATAGTGGTGTCATCTGTTGTTAGAAAAATCAACTATTGTGAAAAATCGTTTTTCACATAGT
>JAQGDQ010000363.1:0-117500 GCA_030141605.1 Tubiluchus corallicola
AGTCTCATCTTTGTTTGTCTGATCTTGAGTTGTTTTTCGGTGTTTCCTTTTCTGATCAGTCTCATCTTCGTTTGTCTGATCTTGAAATGTTTTTCGGTGTTTCCTTTTCTGATCTGTCTCGTCTTTGTTCGTTTGATCTTGAGTTGTTTTTAGATATTTCTTGGGAGAGGTATCTTACAGAAGTGGCTAAGCACACAAGCAGAAAAGATGAGATACCCACAATGTGTTCAGAAATATTTAACATTCCTGATACTATTACTATTATAGATGTCTTTACAAATTGATTCTCAATAAAACCTTGCATAATATTCCTTGCTTCACTGCCTCAACGTACTACTCTAATCAGCTTGACAGATCTGAACACAACAGTCGTGTACTCTGCACCAGAGCAGAAGCGCGCCTCATCCGATTCCTCAGCTTGACACTCGCCAAAAAGGACTTTTCACTTGTTTTTATAAATACAGCCATAATGGTTAATTAAAATAATGTTTAATTTACTGATAACAACACAAATTAGTATAATAGCTGATTAATGTTGTCCTCGCAAACATAATTATTGGAACTTCAATTCTTTATAATCTATTTCCTGATTAGGTTCTCTTTAGTTGTTCAATTTGCCAGTCAGTCTGTTATTTACCCTGTAGTTTTAAGCAGCGTGGTACACATAAAAATTGTGGCATTCACACTGTACATGCCCACAGAGTTCAACTGCAGTTGAATTCTTTGCACTATGGCAAATTTTGCTGCTAGGCTTCTCTAGAAAATAATTATTTTTGCATCAGATTGTCTGATTGTCTAATTTTCGTCAATTCTATTCTGATTGATTATGATCAGAAACTGGCGGTAGTTGCTATGGTAACAGGCCCCTGATCTGCATCCTTGGCTTCCTGTGATAAGTCGCTTTTGAAATTGATGCTTTCTTTGGTGACATTTTTAGAATGTCATTGCGTGGGCTGTTTAGGTGTGATCATTTCCCAGGAATAACAGCTAGGGCTTGAGTAACTGGTGCATATGCCTGCTAATTCAGGCTCTCTGCTTGGCCCACTGGACTGGTTGCAAGAATAACAGTTGGGGCTTGAGTAACTGGTGCAGATGACTGCTAATTCAGGCTCTATGCTTGGCCCACTGGACTGGTTGCAAGAATGACAGTTGCGACTTGAGTAACTGGTGCAGATGACTGCTAATTCAGGCTCTCTGCTTGGCCCACTGGACTGGTTGCAAGAATAACAGTTGGGTCTTGAGTAACTGGTGCAGATGACTGCTAATTCAGGCTCTATGCTTGGCCCACTGGACTGGTTGCAAGAATAACAGTTGCGACTTGAGTAACTGGTGCAGGTGACTGCTAATTCAGGCTCTCTGCTTGGCCCACTGTACTGGTTGCAAGAATAACAGTTGTGACTTGAGTAACTGGTGCAGATGAGAGTTTACATGATCATCCACAGATTTGGTTACAGGAATAATTGCTTGATTTGATTAACTGATGCAAGTGAATGCTTACTTGATCATGCTCTATGCGTGGTCCACTGATCTAATTACAGATATTTTAGGTGAGAATTCATTAGTTATGTATGATGGCTTGTATTATGTTGTGTGAATAATCCCAAAATTGTGAGATGGACTTGGTATGTTTGATTATAAAAGGCTGCATAGTTTGATCAGAAGAGTAACAAGCAGTTAGTTCATATAACACAAAATCATGTACAATCAGTTCCAACGAATTACCCTTAAGTGGCAATTGAGCAGTTGATGCATATGCTGCTTGTTGTGATCAAGTTACTTGATCAAGAGGTGACATTTGAGAAGTTGGTCCAGTTAATAATTTGTGTGATCACATTCCAGGAATAATAGGAAAAGATGGAACTTGACTAATTGGCATGCCCAACAATAACTAATACTACTCAAGCCTCGAGTAGAGAGGACTTTTGTGTGATCACTGCCTTACATTCCATGAATAACAGATAGGACTTTTGTGTGATCACTGCCTACATTCCATGAATAACAGATTGCACTTTTGTGTGATCACTGTCTACATTCCATGAATAACAGATTGGACTTTTGTGTGATCACTGCCTTACATTCCATGAATAACAGATAGGACTTTTGTGTGATCACTGCCTACATTCCATGAATAACAGATTGCACTTTTGTGTGATCACTGTCTACATTCCATGAATAACAGATTGGACTTTTGTGTGATCACTGCCTTACATTCCATGAATAACAGATAGGACTTTTGTGTGATCACAGCTTACATTCCATGAATAACAGATTGGACTTGGGTCAGAGGATGCATCCAAGGCCAGACATACTGGAAAAAATGGAGTCTAATATCCGGACTTTTAAACGTAAGCAAATGTGTATATGAGATCAATGTAGTCGAGAAAAATATAAAGTTTAAGATCATGACTTTTAGGCCTAATCAAATATGTATCCAAGACCAGAGTGGTGGAAAATAAACTTCAAGGCCACGACTTTCAGGACTATGAAATATGCATTCAAAGGCCAGAGTAATGGAGAAAATGATCAAGTGACCAACTTCCAAGACCACTAGTACTTTCGGGACCATCAAATGTATATACAAGACATTAAGTTTCAGGACTAAGCAATACCAAGTCATAATTGTAAACATATTAAAGGCTGGCTTAGTAGGAGTACTTGGTGATTATAATGCTGTGCAGTCATGTCAATCTGGTCTTATTTGTGATGCCTAAATAGATGATGCAACACGGTATGTCACAAAAATAACAGGTGGTACCTTACAGGTACATATTATATGTGAATTTGTATGAATCTGCATTTGCAAACTTGTGGTAGGCTTACCATGTTATGGCTTATCTTGGGAACAGAAAATGTGAGTTTGAGAGATTAGCAACATTTATATGTTATTTATATCTGTTGTGGTCTTCGCCCGTCCTTTGCTCATTTGGTGTGTTTGCATCTTTTTCGCTTATTCTGCTTCTTGTCTATTCTCTTGTGAATTTTTAAGAATATTGATTAGCTTTTTGTAGTAATACAAACATGCTTGATCAGTCCTAGTCATGCCCCCCTAAACTGAAACAGTTGAGCCAGTAAGCTTTTCAAGGCAAGTGATCACATGCAATATATGTTGTAGTAACATTAAAACACATCAAAACACTAGCTTTATGTCGTCCTGTTCGAGATTAGTAGTATTATGAGATGAGTGGTATTATGACTGTACGATCAGCTTTCAGGTATAGTAGATTCAACTTTAGTAGATGGTGATGCGTTCATCACCTCCTATAATTAGCGCCAAAGAGTAAGAAGCAGAAAAGCAGTAGCTTACAAATCAGTCGCTATGTTGCTTAATGCCAGGCACCATGGTCACTCAACCACCTCCACACAACATGGCCAGTCAGCTACCCATACGTCCTGGCCACTAAGCCACCTCCACTTAGCTGTCCGCTTCCCACACTCATGGTCACTCAGCTGCCCTACACGTCATGTTCACCCCTCACACCATGGCTGCTCACCTATAGTCACTCAGCCATCTCACACATCCCGGCTACTCAGCCACCGCCTCACACTATGCTCAGCTTCCCATCTCTCAACCACTCCACACCCTCTGGCCATCCGTCGATGCCCCTCACACATCTGAGATGCAAATACACATATCCTTGCCTAGGTTATTATTATTTTCTTCACAGCCGCCGCTCTTGTGCTAATAAAATATTAATTCCTCAATCGAATGTTGGATCTGCTGGCAAAAACCATGAATATGATGCTATTAATGATTTATCCGCCCTGCTAATGCAAGAAGCTGGTGATCTCGCGGGAAACCAAGAGATTTCATTTCCGCTAGCCGACCAAAGATATTATGTGTCACACACACATAGACAGAGGCATAGAAAGAGGCTATAATGATAGCCGCTTTGTAGAAAATGGCAAAATCAAAGTAACTATTTCCGAAAACCAGAGACTGTGAATTTGTGATACAATCACAATGTTACACTGTCTTTAAAAAATGTCTAGTTTAGTATTTTTAAAGACTAGACTAGTCTTAAAAAATACTAAACTAAAATGTTTAGTATTGTGTCTCCATCTAGTATTAAACATTAGTAAATCATTTGTTCTTCATGTCACAATAACAGTTTCGTAAATTAGAATAACAAGTGTAAAATGAATGCATCATCGAAATAAATGAAGTCACAAAACATATTTAAGCTATATTAGAAAATCATGCTGTAAATATGAATAAAGCAAGAGATATTATATCACACATACACAGATGGTGACAACTAATGAGGGTATAATATAACAGCATTTAGCAACAGCAGAGAAGTGAGCTATTTATTGAAGACAAAGATAGTGATTCATCACAAAGATCCTGTAATAAATTTCTCAGTAAATCATTTGCTCTGTGACAATAAGTCAATAACAGCTTGGCAGATTAGTATGTTGAGTATAAATGAGTGAAGTCACATTTATAGTAGGAAACCATGCTTCAAACATCAATAAAGCCCAAGAGATTGAATGTCACACATACATAGATGAAGATATAGATTATAGAATATAATAGCATTATAGAATGTTAATGCTATTATAATTCTATAATGCTATCACATTCTATAATCTGTATCTTGATCTAGTATTAGGTACTCTTGATATGACGGTAGTGATGTTTACGCGAGAAGAAGATTATGCTTTCAACAGACAACAAAGAAAATAATAGACGATATCTACTGTCTTTATTGTCTCATAACATAACCTCTGAATTCACGGAATTACCATTAGTTACCTTTAGATACACTTCATCAGTATATTAGACTGAATTGCTAGAATAAATTGTGATAATACCAACAATTTACTGATGAATGGATGTACATATACTCTCCACAGGGTCTTGCAACCAAGTGTCAGAATTTTTGCATATTTCACCACTCAGTATCCAAAAATCCAAAAAGAATAATGCAAATGGAAATAAACTGATTGTAAACACACTTGGTGAGCAACGAGAGATGAGAAACGAGAAACCCCAGTCATAGATATGAAAAGGACTTTTGTTGCTATATTTACATTACCGATCTTGGTTACAGTTGATCAACGATAGAATTAAAGTAACGGTTTCAGAATCAAAAGGCGAAGGTCGTAGGTCAACCACTCTGTTACACTGAATTGAATTTGTCATTAACTCATTTGCTCTTCCCAGGAACAGCAGCAATTAGGTTAACAAGTGTAAAACAAATGGGTGCGTAAAGTCACTATACATTTTACATTTTCTATATTTTTAACAGACAAAGGAAAGTGTTTGAAAATTGGTAAAGATGAACTAAAAGCTAGGGCAGGTCTTTTAGTCGTGTTAGAAGAAAATCTGATGCCATTGTCACCATAGCAACTGAGTTCCAGTCAAAAAATAAGTGAAAACAATTGCCGTAAGAGCTTGCTGAAATTGGAGAAAAATTGAAGAAGAAATTGGAAATAAGTGTGTGGTGACTTATGAGACACCCTGTATATCAATGTGGTAAAGGTGCTATAACATCAAGAAAACATTTTAAAGAAACCGCTCTTTTTTAAACGAACTCCATTAAATGCTTGAAGTCTAATTTCAAAATATTTCATTTTTAACTGTCGCCAAGGTTATAAACTTCTCATCTGCGTAATTTATTTCAGCTATGAAAGATCAGACATCTTATTACTTAGCACAAAAGTAAATACATTTCCACACACTTTCTCTTTCATACATCAACAGTCTCTCAGGTCTTTAATTCTAACACTCAAACTCAACCTAAAAGCTATTTTACTGTAAAATCCACCCCGGGAATCGCCGGGAAGTTCTCGTTGCCATGGATACGAATGTAAACAATCATTTTGCCTTGTTTCCATTGCCCTGGGAGAAGGAAACACAGAAAAACAATTCAAGATCAGACAAACGAAGACGAGACAGATCAGAAAAGGAAACACCGAAAAACAATTCAAGATCAAACAAACAAAGACGAGACAGATCAGAAAAGGAAACACTGAAAAACATTTCAAGATCAGACAAACAAAGATGAGACTGATCAGAAAAGGAAACACCGAAAAACAACTCAAGATCAGACAAACGAAGATGAGACAGATCAGAAAAGGAAACACCGAAAAACAACTCAAGATCAAACAAACAAAGACGAGACAGATCAGAAAAGGAAACACAGAAAAACAATTCAAGATCAAACAAACAAAGACGAGACAGATCAGAAAAGGAAACACCGAAAAACAATTCAAGATCAAACAAACAAAGACGAGACAGATCAGAAAAGGAAACACTGAAAAACAACTCAAGATCAAACAAACAAAGACGAGACAGATCAGAAAAGGAAACACTGAAAAATATTTCAAGATCAAACAAACAAAGACGAGACAGATCAGAAAAGGATACAAGCTTTGTCTTTTTTGCACTTGTCGATCTTCTGACAAGTCAATTGTGGTCAAATTGTTACTGCAGTGACCACAGCAGCAGCAATCTCACTTTTGGAAATTGTTCTACCTGTCAAGTGACTTTGCTTGCAACTTTGCTTCATAATGATAAAAATTCCCACGGTTTCTATTTTTTATTTCATTGTATTTTGAATGGACATTATTGAGGTAAGACCTTAGTTAAATTATACTAATGAAATATTAATGCGGAAGATATAATAGATAGGATACAGATTTTGTGAAAATACAGTGCAAACATGTTGTTTAATACCCTGTATGCTGACAAAGAGCTATTAGAAGCAAGGGGATCACATAAATTTGTCTATTGTCTATTACAGTTATATATGAACCTCACGATTTTACAAGATGAAGTAGCTGCTACTAATTTGAACACGTTGCAGTTGTATTAACCACAATGGGACAGTGGTTGATGAACCACAATGGGACAGTGGTTGATGGACCACAATGGGACAGTGGTTGATGAACCACAATGGGACAGTGGTTGATGAACCACAATGGGACAGTGGTTGATGAACCACAATGGGACCATTTATAAGATCACTTTTGTATACACTCTAGAATCACTTGAGGATAGGAACCGTTCAATTATTAATTTAAATGTACAGAGAGCATGGTTGAATGAGAGGCGAATTTGTCTGTAAAGCGAGCAAACTTGATATCAACTACTATAAAATACGCAGCTTAAAGCACTTTTATGGCACGTTCAGAATAGTGAGTTCTCTCGCAAGTTCTCGCTGAGAGTAAATTCACAAGTGTGAACAGCTTTACAAGTTCTCTCGCAAGTTCTCGCTGAGAGTAAACTCACAAGTGTGAATAGCTTTACAAGTTCTCTCGCAAGTTCTCGCTGAGAGTAAACTCACAAGTGTGAATAGCTTTACAAGTTCTCTCGCAAGTTCTCGCTGAGAGTAAACTCACAAGTGAGAACACCTTTACAAGTTCTCTCGCAAGTTCTCATTGAGACTAAACTCACAAGTTTGAATAGCTTTACAAGTTCACTCGCAAGTTCTCATTGAGAGTAAACTCACAAGTGTGAACAGCTTTACAAGTTCTCTAAGTGCTTGCTAGAACTTGGTAAGTCGTTCATATTTGCGAGTTTACTCTCAAAGAGAACTTGCGAGAGAAAACTTCCTAGTCAGAATGTGCCATTAGACTCAGTCGTATTTCATGATAGATGTTACAGCAGTTGTAATAATTGGTAAAATATCAGAAATTGTAAATTTAAAATTATGAGAATAAAATCTTCTCTTCAGGATAGCAGCGTAATTAAAAACTGGAGCGAATGGTTAGAACTTGTAAACATAGAACATACAACATTTCGTTTTCTCCAGTGTTATTTACAATAATAACGTTAGTTCATTACTAAATAAATGAAATTATGGAGCAGGAGAACGAAGGACCAAAAGGGTCATCTAGTCTTCTGTCATTTCATACAAATGATAGGTTTAATAAAAATGAAACACAATAGTAACAAAAGGTGGCGCTGCAGGAAAACATAAAATAAAATGAGAAATTCCAAAACAAAGCAATAATGATTAATTGACTTTCAACAAAAACGAAAAATAAAAAAATACTTAAATACAGAAATCTAAGCAAATGAACACAATTTGGGGAACAAAAAAAGATTTGTAAACAACATAATAAACCATTAGCTTGTACAAAAACGAGTGAATGATTTGCAAATAACAATAACAATGGCAAATGCGAGAAATATAGGTAAAGATGCTACTAGTTTCTGGAATCCTTCTATGATTACTACTTTACAAAGATTAAGAGCAAAATACCATTATGCTGCGTATGTCTGAAATATAAAATTGACACATAGAAGGGTAGGCAGACAAACAGGCAAACAGGCAGACAGACAGATAAAACACAATGTCAGACAAAAGTATAGCAAAAGAGGTAAAAAAATTTAAGTGATAAACATAATGATAAATACTTACAATTCCATGACTAGATATACATAATTTTTGTCTTCAAAAGTTTCCACTAACTGTACAATGTTTGGATGAGATAACCTGTCAAATAAAAAAATACAATAATTAGAATTTTAACGATAAGAAGTTGGTCATTTTTGCCCAAGAATCTGCCAAGAGTAACAGAGTAATATTGAGAGAATCTGCCTGGAAAAGAAATGACGCTGACCAGCCACTGGCATTTGCAGGATTACTGCTATGCTTCTTGGGGGCAGATTTCTTTTATTTTAGGAGTCTGCCTACCAATGTCTACAACAAAGGTAATGAATATGATGATGAACAACAATTGAACAGCAGCAGCATCACCATGATGGAGAACTGATGAATATTAATGCAACAACAGAAGAAAGCTACACAAATAGACTAGTTAGCATAATTGCAGCAAAAGATAAAGCTAAGTGTACTGATCTAACAGATTAACAAAATGAATTGATCTAACAGATTAACAAAATGAACTGATCTAACAGATTAACAAAATGAACTGATCTAACAGATTAACAAAATGAATTGATCTAACAGATTAACAAAATGAATTGATCTAACAGATTAACAAAATGAATTGATCTAACAAATTGACAAACTGTATTGATCTAACATATTAACAAAATGAATTGACCTGATAGATTAACAAAATGAATTGACAAAGGACCACTAATTAACGCAGTTGAACACAATTATATTAACACTTACACACAAGTGACTTATGTGGATCAAGAAATAAACAGAACCCAACAACAAGTCACTTACCTAAAGTTTTGAACCAAAGTTTAAACACACCTACTGTACACAGCATTATCCTTCGCCTAACCCACGCACAAACTTCAGTCATGACACAAATTTTGAAATTATAAAATAATTATTAAATAAATTCTGAAAGAATTAAATAACCAATAATCTAATAATCAATTAAATAACTCTTGCAGTAGGTTGAGGAAGGTTATCGACGAGATCGTCCACTAAGTTAAGTCTACATTTATTTCTCTGCATTAAAAATGTGACAAACAGAAATTTAACAGAGATCGCTCTTAAGTATTTGACTTGCTAGAATCGACTGAGAAAGACTTTCAACAATTCCGCAATACAACATTGCCTGCAGAGAAAGCAATAATATCAATATAAAGTGCTCAGTGCTGTTATACATGTAACTTCATCGGTTTCGCTAGAGAAAACTCAAGTAACAGAGCTAGGTTATTTTAGAAAGTTTCCTTCTTCTCGACTTACGATGTGTTTTTCTTTCCTAATGAAAATAAACTCGAGACTTCAAGCTTCGACGTCGTTCAACAATCTTTCATCTGAAGTTTTCTTTGGTAAGCACAATTCTGGTATAGAATTAGTGAGAGATTAATACCATTTGTACTTAACTATCTTGAACGTCTTATTAAAAATCACCCATAATAAGTTTTTTCACAGTTCCAGCAAATGATGATGATCGCGAAAAGGTCAAAGGTCAGTGTGAACTATACAACGTACTTAAGTGCAGTTGACAACGCCTCGCAACCCATACTATTGTAATAGTAACAGTTTTAACAGTAGCTAGAACCTAACCTAGTTCACTTTTTCTTGTTCTGAAGTAAGATACTGCGAGTAAATCACTCTGCGCAGGCTAATGCATAATTAAGTAAAGTCCACATAAACAAAAACAACTCAAGTTACTGAATTGTTGCGGTAGACGGCTTTGCTTTACCCATATGTCACGTGACGGTTGTATTTAAGACGTGTTGCTGGGGTGCACTTAATCTTTGACATACAGCAACTACGCATGCGCGGCAGACGGCTTTGCTTTACCCATATGTCACGTGACGGTTGTATTTAAGACGTGTTGCTGGGGTGCACTTTATCTTTGACTCTTTGACATACAGCAACTACGCGTGCGCACAACGAAACTGTGAAAAGGCTTATTGACAATAAAGTATTAAACTGATCAGTTTGTTTATCTAAGAGCTTCAGTCAGACTTGGCCTTTGCCTAAACCTATGAAAACTTTCCCCTTTTTACGAGTAACACCATATCACCTAGGTCTACAAACATGAAAACACTGGGCAGAAATTAAAAAAAATCAATACACGGACTCTGAAACAGCTCTACAAGATTATGCTTGTTTGCTAACAAACTACAGCAAATGCAACGAAAACCGAAGTATCAAACTGCAAAACTCTGATATGTCGTGGTGCCTGTTTCTGTTGGTCTTTTGTTTGGCATGCAACTAAATGTCTATCTAATGAAGTCAGGTTTCCACTAACAACAGCAAATGCTTCCACGTTGAACCATAATTTATATGGGATCAAGTAAAGCTGGATAATTTACTGGAATGGGAAAGCAATCGCATTTCAGGGGGCTTTGAATGCTGAACAAACTGCGAGAACGTTTACAATTTTCTTCTCTTAGTAACATAATAACAATTCTCAAGCTCTCATAATGAAAGTGCATATCCCATGGGTCTAATGCCGCAATAAGGAATAATCACAAAGATGAACTGGCAATTTTCATTATTTAGATCGTCATTTGTTTTCGTGCCACTGAGCAGAAAACCATGAAGGGAATTTGAAAGTTTCTTATTAGAAAATTGAAATTTCAGACGAAGTTTTCCAGCCCCAAGTGACACGGTGGCGGCGGCATTCAGCAATAAGAAGCCAATAACTCAGAGCTGTGAGTCACACGAGACGAGGATTTGCTTAGCAATGACATTAGACAGAGGCTCATCAATAGACGGTGGGCTAATCCACATTGAATATAGATCGAACTGGCACACAGAACTGGGCCACGAACACACGAATTCCACTCATTAAGCTGAAGATGGGCAGACAACTTGATAGAGGTACTTAGCAGATGGTAAATGAACTGAAGCTGTTGCATCGTTAAGCGTTATAGCGGATGCGGAGACTGCGTAGTTAATGGCAACGTTGAAAACTTGAAAATTCAAAAACCAAGCATCTTGCAGATGTTTACCATTCCAAACAACAATTTATTGCAATCGCTTTCATATTTAAACTGTTAATGCATAATGTCAAATTGATTATCAAAGTTTCCGAGTGAAAAAAAATCAAGTTAAAATAAATAAAATATAATTAACTTTGCATCACTTTTTTCTGAGTAAGCTCTGAGTAAGACATCCAAATAAAGAATGCAATCTATAATAAAGCAGTATGTAACTTTTTATCAGCTTCATCACATTATGACATTATTATTTAATGTTTCAGTGGCTCCTCCTAGAGGTAAAACCTTGATACCCGAGTTCCGGTTCTACCACAACTTGTTTCCCAGAAAAGTTTTTCCTAGAAAACCTTGGTGTTTTCATTTTCTATATTATTTATTGAACTTTATTTCAGATCGTGTGAAAATCATTTGTGTTTTGAAGTGCAGCAAATGGCACAATGCAAATTACTTTCATCCTAAGAACAACTTGAAATTGTAACCATGAAGTTTGAAAACAAAACATTTTTTCAAAAGAAAATTAAAAAACAAGATTGAGCCCTTAGACTGATACAGTCTGATAGTCATTGTAGATAATTAAAAAGTAGAAGAGAGAATGCGAGAGAGAGAGAGAGAGAGAGAGAGAGAGAGAGAGAGAGAGAGAGAGAGAGAGAGAGAGAGAGAGAGAGAGAGAGAGAGAGAAGAGTAGAGAGGCAGGATCTGTGACAAAGATAGAAGAGACAGATAGGAAGGAAGAAGAGAGAGGAAGACAGGGAGAGGAAGAGAGGGGGTAGAAATTGAAGGAGGCAGAGAAGCAAACATAGAGAGAGAAATCGAAGGCTGTTAAATAGCCGATTTAGAGAATAAAAACGTAACTTTGATTTTTCTGTTAAAAATATTTATGGGAAATGTTTTCCCATGAAACGAGTTTTCCAAGAAAAATATTTTCTGGCGAAGGTTTTCTGAGAATTTTTTTCTGGGAAATGGACCTAAATCCAATAGTTTGTAGTTATTGCAGCAAATTAGGTGTATTTTCAAGAGCACAAATGACGGGGGATGAAAATATTAGGTTCGTCAGATCTTTACTTGACCTCACAAATACAGATGTTGATTGCAAATCCTCAAACGCCATATTAGATCATGCAAAGTTTCAAATGCCTGGAGGCAGCATTCAGTGAAGAGTTCTGTAGATCAAATATACTTCATTAAAGAGAATGACCAACTGCAAAGCAGCCGTCTTTGAGCGCCCATCTAAATATTTATAGTCTGGCATAGACAAGCTGTCAATATTTATAAACAGTTTTGCTTCCAAAAGTGATATATTACCACGTAGTTTATTTCATATACGTAAGAGTGCGCTTACTGTTGCAGCTCATAAGTAGGGCCTGCTATGTAACATGAAAAACTAAACTGAAAATCAATGAAAGTAACATCTTTATTCGCGATAATATCGAGAATAAAAAAAAATTAAGATTCTCAAGAATCAGTTAATGTTAAAGAACGCACACTGTTGGAGGTAAATGCGTCAATGCAAAATCTAAACTAAAGATGTAAAAATAAAATATAAGTTTAAACTTAAACATTTTGCATATTTACAAAGTGACTAGCAGCAAAACTAAGTCGTTTGATATGGCCTTGGGTAATCGGGTAAAGTTGGTAAGTTGGACATTCAAATCTTGACATCATTAGTGCTTTTAATATACTTGTCAATGCGGTAGTGATTTAATAAGTTGATTTCGAATGACAGTGAATTGCAGAGCTGGACGGCGTTTTCTGTTAATGAATGTTTTCTGTTTCAAACTAAATGTTCTGGCGTTTAAATCGGAATTTTTAATTTCTTGGTTTTGTATGGAATACTTAAATTCTTTATATTTAAAAATGAATAATAATCGTTATGGGCTTCAATGATTGGTGGGGACTGGTGAACACTGTGTAAATTTTCCTTTATTTTGCATGTGAACAAATAAATTTCTGTTTAATCGAATTCACTACAGAAACAAATCGAGTTACAAGAACATGTTTTGAAACTTTTACATATATTAGTTCTGCTGCTAGGCTTTAAAACACCCCTAAACACAAGAAAACACTCCTTATATACAGCTCAAAAGTTTGTCTGCGTATATATAAAATGTTATACCGCTTACATACTGGTTTTTTTTGCATACCGGGCTTGCGTCGGCAGCAACACTGTATAAAACTTGTAAATTTAAACTTCCGTGATGACCGTCAGACGTACCCATTTTGACAATAGTCATTTAAAACTAGTTTAGATAACAGTGAGTAAACTTTGAAAAAATAATCAGAGCATTCGTAGTGCACACGTCACTAATTAAGTAAAAGTACTTTATTTTGTCAATAAAATTAAAAATAGTTTTTGGTTAGCGAGTGGTGCACTCTGGAGGTGAGTCAACGACATTTTACCCATTGGTGAAAACATTGTAAATCATTAATCATTTTCTAGTTACCTAAGTCTTTCTAGCAGGTAAGCAAAATGCTGAGTAAAATAACTTTGCATGGAGTTTTTTAGGACAGAGCTTTAGTTTGACATTTCCTTTTCTTCCCCTGATTTATGAATATGACGTCATGTAATGACGCGATCGGAACAGTCTCGCGGAAGATTTAAAATGAAAACAAACAAAAAATCCTTTCAGTAAGATATACGATATAAAATTGCTGCAAAGTAATATAATTTTTTATGGTGATTTTTCTGAAACCTACTTCAGGTACCCCTTTTCTTGTCCCTTAATCAACATGAGTTTACCTGGCTGGTATCCATGCTCACATCACTTATTCACCATAAACACTGGGGAGCAACAAAACCATAACACTTGGTTACAAGTTACTGATTGGATCAATGGGGAGCAGTGATCAATACAGATGACTAATCAGCTATGTCTAAAGTTACAGCTGCAGATCAATTAATAACAGGTAAGCGTTTTAAACAGGTAAAAGAAACAATCTATCTAGAATCAATTGCTTTAATACCCGTGCCATTTCTGGAGAGTTCAAAAGAAAATTTCAATGAAAAATTTGTGTTTCTAAAGCAATCTCTAGCTACCCTATCAACAAAGTACTTATCAGTTTGAAAGGTAGAACCAGTTAGGGTTTAGTAATGGTGCTTGAGGCGTTAATTTATTCATCACTACAATTTATTTGTCTTTTAAAAGACTTCGTTATTTCAACAGGAGTCTGAATCGTCACTGAAGATGCAGGTGAGGTAATTAAGAAGATGCTGCATTTCATGTGATGAGGATGCAGAAGAGATCATTTTCAACCAGCTATGTGAGATGTATTAAAGCACAACAAAATGGCATTCTTTAATAAAGCTAAAAATTCATCTTGGAAATAAGTAACGCTTACACGCCGTCTTATTGCACACAGGGCTTCCGTAAGCAGTAACGCTGCACAAAACAATTAAACTTAAACTTCTGCGATGACTGTTTTAGTTGCAGCCATTCTGAAGGGAAGTCATTTGACACAAGTTTGGATAACATTGCGAAAATAAGCAGAGCATTTTCAGCACACACTCTAAGAATTATCAATGTATAAATTACTTTATCTCGTCTACAAGATTAATAAATATTATTAGTGGGCCAGTGGCTTTTCGCGCATCATGGGATAGTGAAACAGAGACGTTTTATTACGTAGGTTTGACACGAACATATTAAATTATCAGAATTTTTTTTCCAGTTACAGAAATCTTTCAAACAGGCAAGAGCAATACTAAGTAATACAACTTTGCATGGACTTTTTTGAGACATACTTTATAATAGCCTTTTCTTCTCCTTTAAATAACAAAATCAGTTACAAAAAGGCAAACGTAAATCAATGAAGAAACAGCGATTCCAGTACAGGGTATGTAATGTTTCTCTTCACTTTGCTTACAAACTGAATCCGGCCAATGGCTATAGGATCTCAATCAATAAATCAATCAATCAATCAATCATCAATCAATCAATCAATCAATCAATCAATCAATCAATCAATCAATCAATCAATCAATCAATCAATCAATCAATCAATCAATCAATCAATCAATCAATCAATCAATCAATCAATCAATCAATCAATCAATCAATCAATCAATCAATCAATCAATCAATCAATCAATCAATCAATCAATCAATCAATCAATCAATCAATCAATCAATCAATCAATCAATCAATTTATTTCACTCCAGCAATACATATACAATACATCAACATACAATATTATTGAAACAAAAAGAAACAGTATGGGTAAAAAAAACGTTGATGAAGTCAAATTAACCAAATAAAAGAGTTGCTGTATGACACCTTGAAAGCTTGGCTTGTTAAGGTGGCACAAATGAGTGAATGAAAGAATGGTTCGGGTTAGTAGACATGATGGAATGGAAAAAAATAGTAAGATTAGGGATAGGAAGAAGGAAAAGAGAGGAAACGACCACAGTGTATGTTTAATTTACATAGAGGTATATTAAAGTAGCATTATAATTGATTGGAGGCCATATATTTGCGACTGCATGAGACATGGAAGCATTAAAATTGTATTATAAGTATGAATCAAAAATGGTCCTTTTCAAGTAATTTTTGAAACTACAGATAGTTTTGTGTACTTTTACTTGGGCACTTACTTTATTCCAGTTATTGGGGGCTGTGAATTTAATAAAGTGCCTCGCACTATTAGTACGGCAGTAAGGGACATGATATTCGTTGAACCTTGTAAAGTAATATTTAGGATCTGCTGTAATGGGATTTGCAAAGGAAGTGGGAAACAAGTTGTAGTATGTCTTGTACATATAAATAGACAAGTGATATATAACCAAGTCCTCGAGAATTATTATACCGCATTCATTAAATAAGGACATAGCAACAGTATTTAAAATATACAATTCCAGCATTTACTTATATAGTAGTGACTTATGCCACCACAATACCATCCATTAGCAGCCAAACGGTTAATTCAAATGTATGTTAATCACAAGAAATCAGCATAAAAACATTTTACCATTAGAATAAACGGCAGCCATGTTTCGCGCACATCACGTGACATCGCAACAAAGCATTCTTTTTCTTTACTCTGTGACCCATTAATCGTGCAGCAAAACAGCCTGTTCATTTGTTAGGACGGAGATGAAATTAGTTGTAATTAGAATGAGAGCAGCAGATGTGCGCGACTGCGTGTGCTGACATGTTAGTGTGCAACTGATCGCAAGTCCTTGAAATGCGAGGCTTCCACGTCATTAAAACAAGGGCTTCCACAGGAAATTACCAGTGGAAATATCATATACACCGTTTCAAGGCTTCAAAATTAGAAATCAATGCCATAACTAACGAGTTATAATGCGAAACAGAGTGGCACCAAGATTTATTAGTGAATGGAAGGGTGACCAGGGCTGGTATTCAGTGTCAGCAGTTCATTCGTCATACCGATTCGGGCTGTTTACCTTTCAGAAAAGAAAGCATTCATAGTGAAGGGATATGCACCTCACAACAAAGGCAAAATTTGGATACAGTGTCATTCACAATGACACCAAAACAGTAATAATTTTCAAATGAAGGTTGGAAAAGACTAAAAAGGATATTTATCTAATATTTGAGAAATTCTAAAATATGAAAAAAAAAATAACAGGAATTTCAATAATTCAAAAATTCTTGGCTGTTACTGGCACGTTTAAGATGTATTTAAGCTAATTTCATTATTTATGCAGAAATATTTACTTGACAGACAAAATATTAGGGCAAAATACCATTTCCTTCCTCCATCATTAGACATTTCATTTATTAATTAACATGTTTCATATTGCACTAACTCTATGCACCTTGTAAACGCATTCAGGCCATATATTGGTACAGCATGATTTTTGGTACTCGAAACCACAATGGCGATAATAATTTATGACTAAGCAATTACTTGTATCGTCTTTAGATATAATGGCACGGCAGCTGTTTCAATTGCGAATATTCTCAAGAGAATGGAACGATGATGCTGCATACGCTGTAATAATGACGGAGAGAGAGAGAGAGGGGGGGGGGAGAAAGAGCAAGACGGTTTGTAACCCGGAACATCGTGATTGTACCGGGAAACCACCCGTGTTTAAAGTAGAGCTTAGTTTTACAGGAACCGTAAACGAGTTGATGTTGTCGTATTTCTATAACTGCAGCATCATCGGAATTCGCTTCTAAATTTAAACGGTTTAGCTACAAGCAGCTACAAGTTATTAGCACATTTTTTTAAAATACAAACGCGAAGCCATACTGCCTGCAGTAAGTACAGCATTGCCACACTAGCAGTTTTTATCATCCAATTTTGCTGGCTAATCAAGTCGTTTGTGCGTTAAGCTATCGAAGCAGAATTTTGCCTTCATCTATCATGACCACCGAAATTTTGCCAGCAATTTCCTTAACATTCTGTGAAACCAATAAGTATTTACAAATTGCATGATTAAAAGTGTAATGCCCTTATCAGTCATTCTCGTAGTGAGTGTGAAGCCATACACTGACAATGTTAAAGGCTTGCAGAAGTGTCAAACCATAAATTGACAATGTCGAAGGCTTCCAGGAACTGTCATGCGACAGACTGACAATGGTGAACGTTTCCAGGACTGTAAGGCCACAGACTGGACAATGTTGAAGGCTTTCAGGACTGTGAGGCCACAGACTGGACGATGTTGAAGGCTTTCAGGACTGTGAGGCCACAGATTGGACAATGTTGAAGGCTTCCAAGACTGTGAAGCGACAGACAGACAATGGTGAACGTTTCCAGGACTGTAAGGCCACAGACTAGACAATGTTGAAGGCTTTCAGAACTGTGAGGACACAGACTGGACAATGCTGAAGGCTTTGGGGACTGTGAGGCCACAGACTGGACAGTGTTTAAGGCTTTCAGGACTGTGAGGCCACAGACTGGGCAATGTTGAAGGCTTCCAGGACTGTCAAGCGACAGACTGACAATGTTGAACGTTTCCAGGACTGTGAGGCCACAGACTGGACAATGTTGAAGGCTTCCAGAATTCGGAAGTCGCAAAGTGAGAATCTTGAAGACTTCCATGACTGTAAAGCCACGAATGACAATGTTCAAGGCTTCGAGCAGGACACTGAAGCCAGAAATTGAGTATACAGAAGGCTTCCATTCATCGTTGGACAGAAGCTGTCAATGTGTCATAAAAACGCCAAAAAGAATCAGGATTGTCTATAGAATTCAAATGAAGATATGTATGCTATTATGCCGACAAAGATTTCAAGTGCGTCGTTAAAATGTGAGTCAATGCAAATAAATATGCTGGGTGAATAAAACTACTTGTATCATTAATATGCCTTCCATGTACACACAATTCAGTAAGTCTAGAGACACGCTACAAGAAATTATTACGAGCTTAAATTGACATGGAAAAGCTTTGACGGATTTATGTAATTGAGATTGCGTTGATAAAAGAACACTAGTACTCATTCTCTATAATCTTCATATGCCACGCTATAAACACCCACTTATCAGCTAAACTGCTTTATTTTCGCAAGCAGCGGTTTTGTAAGATACCGGATGTTTATTCTCTCATCATTTACACATAAATTTTTAGATTTTTTTTCTTTTGAAGCGGGGAATTTGAGCCAACATGTTTACGTTAGCGGGAAGTCTGGAAGAACACGGGAAAGTTTGTTAAATTTTCTTTGTAAATGTGCAGTTATCGCTTGGTTTATTAATGCAGCTGAGGCGGTTACGCACAATAAAGCTGCAGACTCGCATCAAAGGCAAGCATATTTTATGCGCTTTGGACACAAGGGAGTCTGATTGCTTTAGTACAAAAGCTTTGATATTTTGAATGCAAACCGACAGCATGAGTGCTTACTGTATACAACCCAAGTAACTTAATTATGTGTAAGATTTTATGCGTGAAAAACGCACATTAATACTACAACATGTTCAGTAATTAGCCTATAAATCATCAAATTAGAGTGTCTTACTAAAACGAAAACTAGGAAACAGAATTGAGGTTGAAATGATTTTTAACATTGCAAACACTGTATCTGCGAACTACATGCCCTTTAAACAACCGCTAACAAATACACTATGATTAAGACAGTATACTAAACCTTTCTCATCCTTTTAAATAATTTCCTTTATTCGCAAAATTGCACAGATATATTTAGAAGATGATTTAAATTTCATTTAAACTGTTAGCAATATGTCAAACATTAGCGGCAAACGCCACAAATTCTGGCATCGTGCCAAGAAGCTGTGCGACTCAAAAGTGCGCAGGTGTAAATTAAAAAAGCTCTAATACCGAGAACCTTGGTGTACGTCGATCATTAACGCGAGCAGTTAAACCGCATTGATTAATGATGTCACCTTCAATGTAATAATCTAAGTAGGGCAATTACTACAAGGCTGATAAAACCCTGGTTGACGAAAAATCAAGAACAAAAACAAATTTTACATAAGACTAGTAACAGCAGAATGTATATCACGTGTAACTAATGTAAACAGTAAACAGAAATCTGTATATATTATGCAGTAAATGCCTAGGTAATACAACAAAGCATTCGGTATATAAGATAATAGCACAGAGAAATCTTGTTTAGGTACAGAGATGTTTGGGTATCATAAATTTGTATATACAAGTATATGTCACGTGATGCAGAGCTGTCACTGCACTATGTGTTATGTACACAGTAAATAGTACAGACCTGTCACTGTACTATGTGTACGTACACAGAAAACGGTACAGAGCTGTCAAAGTAAATTTGTATAAGCAATTATAGGCACGGTGCAGACTACAAAATAAAGATACATAGTAGATGGTAGATAGGTGACAGAGCACTCTGTATATTTATATATACAAGTACAAGCTCCATGGTGCAGACCTGTCGCTGTACTATGTGTATGTACACAAACTATAGTACAGAGCTGTCAAAGTAAATTTGTATAAGCAATTATAGGCATAGTACAGACTATCAAATAAACATACATAGTAGATGGTAGGTAGCTGGCAGAGCACTCTGTGTGTATACACATTATTTAGTAAAAAGTACGCCGTGTACGCTTCCAAAACTCCATGAAACAAACGCCATTAGAAGGTCGACGCTAGCTAAGTGTATATTTATTATATGGCAAAAAAGGCCCCGATTTAAGTTCATTTAGTAACCACAAGCAGCACTGACGTAACACGCATGCGTATAATACACTATTAAAAGAAAATCATTTAATTATTCAACAAAAACTGAACAAACATGGCTGAACGTGCAAAAATGGGGGCGCATGGCACCGTATAGCAATCATTTTTCACCAAAAAAGCAAAAGAAATCAAAGGCAAAAGAAATCAACAGACGTTCAAACCAGAAACACAGTATTTTTGAAATCAGAAACAAAACAACATTACAACGTAGCACAGAGCTCGAATACTGTGTACTGTTTGAAAATAAACATTTTATATATGGACAAAATATGTAGAGCTAGACAAAAATACAATGCGTAGATACCAAATAACAGTGAACCACCTATACCTGCTAAGACGTCATATATAATGATAGATCACTTCAATATTAACGCAGATAATATTCAGTAGTATGCCTGTATCTCTTGATTACACGTCACATAGCTTCATTGCATTTATCGACAAAGACCTTTAAGCATTTTTAAAAGTGCCTCAAGCAAATCATGCGTTCTTTCATAGCTTTGAAAAGCTGAAATTAAGTGACATTTTACTTCACTGGCTGTTAATAAGCAAGTTTTCGACTTTTCGCATTGCCTAATAACCTTGAATAAAGTCTAGAAATATTGCAGGCCTTAACGCAAATACTGAAAAACTATTTGGACTTCAGTGAAATCAACTGGTCACCGACTCACAACCAACTCGACATGTATACAGTCTCACAATTAGAAAAAACTGTCTTACGCACATTGTGGACATAAAAATGCGCATACTAAATATAAAAAAAGGCTAGAAATAATGACTCAAAAATAATGCTCATACAAGGCTAAAAACAAAGACCAAACAAATTCAAGAAAACAAGTTTTGCAACAAACAGCCCCAAAGTGCTACTACTCCTAAAGAAAATTGAAAAAAAGAATTAATAACGTTATCAATAAACAATAACAGACCAAAATATACGCAAGTTTTATACCATTTGCAAAATACCTGTGAACGGCCAAAGAAAGTGAGCATAGCACAGATCTGATTTTTAGAAATTAAAATAAACATAGGCAAAAGAAGCTTTCTTGCATTTTTTGCACAATTTGGTTATAATCAACAGTTAAACTTAGAAAGAGGAAGGCTCTGAAAAATTGTAAAAAAAACAGGTTTGAACCCTGAACCTAGCGGTTTCAGGCCACATGCACTAGCCATTTGAGTCGCCAACCCATATAAGTAAGGTATGGTTTTGCAAACGCACTGAATGAAAGGAGGTTAGTTTTTTCATGCATGAATGACTCCACGATGGTTATTAGGAACTTACAGATCAAAGATGTGAAGCCAAAAATCCCAAACCCTCAACACGCAAGCAGAACGTAGGCGCAACGAAGCTTAATAACATTGAAGCCAAGTGCTTGAAGCTTGTACACGCTTGACCAGCCTGATTAGCAGCAATGGAAGGATCAGTTGGTCAATACTGTCTAGAGTGGCACTCGCTGGTTCTTTCAAGCATTATTGATACATGAGGATCATTAGTGTAGAACAATGATTAACCACTACATAACGAGACCCTGATGACATACAATGTACACACGTACAGCTAATAACTACATTACAACTTATAACAATCAGAACCCAGAATACAAATAAACATAAGATTGATTCAATAACCAGGTACTCATATTCCCATAATAAACCTACAGTTCTTTAAGCAGTATGGTAGTCTAGGGGCAATTATTCTAGCACCTAACGTTAATTTTTGTTACCCACTAGTTTAGAGGTCCTATGGATCTGAAGTTGGAGAAAATTACAATGCAGGTTCCTTCAGTACACTTGTCTTCTATTCAGTGTTTTGATAACCCGAATCAATTAATTTTATATGTATTGTCCCATTCTGTTTTAAATGACCTTGAACCTGGTTTTTAATTAACATAACATACCAGACTCATACATATAGTGCACAAAGTACACATTGGACTATGGTGAAAAAATACAAATTTTGCTTAGAAGTTATGAAACTTTGTACGATGCTGATGATGCCGAGGCTCTATGATGTTAATCTATACATCTAATCTGCTAATCTATACTGCTAATTTATACATCTCTGATGTTTAAGAACATTATGGCATCACCTATTGTAGGACCCTTTAAGATGACTGCCAAGATGGTATACAGTTACTGTGTAATATATTTTACATATATTGTATGTTCTACAACAGATAGGAGGGCGATATCAAAAAGAAGCGGAACAATAACACAGCACACGTAAAGAAGCCAGCAATAATAAACAAACAGTTCATAACAAAATTTACAGATCCAGGTATACAGATAACATCACCTCTAAAACACTCTGTCACAATCACCACCACAGAGCTGTGCAAATAAGATATTCGTTGACACAGTTACCTCTGCCACGATGCCTTAGGGCACCAAATTTTAATAAGTTGCTGATATGCTTCAGGTCTTACTGTCCAGAGGTTCCCATGTCACGTCCACTTTGCTGATATGCTTCAGGTCTTACTGTCCAGAGGTTCCCATGTCACGTCCACTTTGCTGATATGCTTCAGGTCTTACTGTCCAGAGGTTCCCATGTCACGTCCACTTTGCTGATATGCTTCAGGTCTTACTGTCCACAGGTTCCCATGTCACGTCAGTGGACCTCTTCCAGCCCCAGTCAAATAGTAGGGGGAAAGCTGGGGCAGTGATCAATGCCTGGCCCAATAGTATACTACCTGATATACCACTTTTCTGGTCTGCTCCAACAAGCAAGGTGTTAGAGAAACTGCCTCTAATGACCTTCCCTTTCTTGTGAACAAGCCTTTACCTGATTTATCAACTGATATGAATGTGCTAGCTCTGTCAAACAATATGGGTGAATTAGTCTAACCACTTGATTTTTATGTACAATGTGCTAAAGATTTGTAAAAAAAGGATATAAAATTTGCAAAAAAACATATCGAAAAGTTGCTAGTTAACAGAGATTCGAACCTGCGACCTACTGTTCAGTATAAACATGTTCTAACTATCTAAGCTATTGGTCAGCAAAATAATTTTCATTACTAACACACAATAAAAAATTAATAAAGTAATTCCTGGGAAAATAAGGATTAACATTCTATCTTCAAAGCGCACAATAAAAAATGTAATTTCTGGGAAAAACGAGGTAAACCGATTGCATCACACCACAGTTTAGTCATTTCTTGGACTTTTCCCCACAACATGACCATTTCAAATTAGTTTGGTTTGGTTCTTCTGAAACAGCACGTCTGCTAAAGTATTAGTTAAAATTGTGAAGAGTAATTAATGGATGCACTCTGATTATTTGAGGTTATTCAGTACGAAACGCTTGAGGAAACTTGGCGCTAAAATTGGACTTAATGGTAAAAATGAGAAACACCCGTAGGCCCTGGAGCTGCGGACTGCATAACGAGAGCTGATTTCAATAGTAATTAAAATATACGTTGTGCGGCTGAGGAGACCTGCAGATGGCAGTACAGTCGCATAAGTTAAAGGTCACCTCGATGAGAAACGCCAAAGTAGAAAGAGAAGAACTGATGAAAAGGAGGAAAGAGAAGGAAAGCAAGAAGAACCAGAAAAGCTGTTCCGATGTGAAATCCGATACTTCATAGACAATGAAGACATTCACAATGCAATAATAAATACATAATACAAATGGTAAAATAAAACTTCAATTTTGGATTTTCGGCATCCATGAAACAACACAGGTTAACAGCTGCATATTTAGACAGAACACTCACTTGCATCTTTCCAAATTTTTAATTAAATATTAGCATAATTAGCAAATTATGAAGCCGTTGATGTTTATAACTTTTTAAAAGTCACAAATCTTTCTTAGGATAAAAAATGCACATCATTGACTTTAACAATTTGCTGACAAAGTGTGCAATTTTTTTCAAAGTGTGTAATATTTGTACATTGCAAAGTTTATAGCGAAGAAAGCGAATGGCACTTTTAAATTTTTACTATAAATAATTTTTGTTCTTTTCACACATTTCTAATTAGGGTGTATAGAGATTTAGGTATGCAATGTTATTGTATCAAGTTAATGTAACGTGTATGAGATGGCTGTGTATAGCAAGTATTCACGTTAGAACTTGTTTGAAATTATTTACCTAGGTATATGGTTTAGATTTATAAGAGATGTGTCACTTAACTTACCATCTACCCAGAGTTTTCCACTGCTATATTTCCTAGATAATCACACAAAAATTATATGGGCACCTCAATACACTAAATCTGAGCATTTTTTTCACCAATTCTTTCTTTTCTTCTATTCCGATGCAATTTTTGCAAAAAGAATAGCTACCCCTAAATTATAATTAATTATAAACTTGTCAATTGCAAAATTTATGCACTCAATCATAAATCAGTTTTAGCTTTTTGTGCTGGAAAGCCATTTACAATTTAATTCATTCGCCAGGATAATTTATGAAGCAAGTCGAGCAATTAGAGTTATAAGTAAATGCTGATGACCAAGTCTGAAGAGCAAAAACTGATAGATGATTTCATTACCAAGAAACTGCTAATATAGAAAGGAAAATTACAGCTGCAGCCTGTCAAACTCCATTGTTACGAGAAACTTACTCTAAAAATTTATCAACGTCTGACAATAAATGATTTCATAACTTGAAACTGTATTAAATACAATATGTTGTTCTTAAGTGTTCCTAAGTGTTAAGTGTTCCTAAGCTTTGTTCTTCTAGCAAAAACATTATCACGTAACGTTTCACTGTTCCAAGTTTCTTTACCTATCATCACTATACTTAATGGGTCTGTAGTTTTCAATTCTGTACATTGAAATTCAAAACCAGTTTTAAGTAACTGAGTTGTTTTGTGTACAATAGTATTAGTAACTAAACCTCATGGGGCGATATTTGGGTGCTTCATGCTTTTAAAAATGCGTGACAAAAAACTAATAATAGCACTATTATATCAGGAATTATCAAATGAAATTACCATGAAATTACTATGTACAGAGAGCTTTCAAAAAAACTTTCTATATTTTTCTGAGACAAGTTTTGGTGAATTTTCATGCACTTTCACCAGCCTTGACTTTTATTATTATTTTTAGTTATGCTTTCACGTTACCATGTTTATTTTGAAGTATTATATCATACTTCATGATTTGCATTGCTATTTCATTATTTATTTTAGCATTTCTCATTTACTTCTACCTCGAGCCAAAACCGTTCCCCCAGTCACCACACCTGTTTGTCATACAGGCCTACTGTTCTTTTATTTACACTATTATTACGCTAAAATGATGTTCAACTACCAAAGTTTCAAGTATTAGGCAAGTGAACTGGAAATTTGATGAATTTTTCATTCGCTGCCTTTTGCTCAGAACACATAATGACTCTGGACGCATTTTCCCTTAGGCAAAGTGTGTCCGATGTACGCTGCGACATTTCATTCCAAAACCAACTGGGCCAAGGACCAAAAGGATTGTGAATTACTGATCTAAGGGATCCAGCATTATTGGAAAGCTTGAGGAGCAACATTGAGGCAAGTGGTTGTCTTTGGCTCAACATCATTTAAAATTCAACAGTCTATTTTTGTAGGTCTCCATAGCATCTTCACACGTCAGGCAATACATTATTAATACATCCATTAAGAGAAAGCACCATCTCTAATATACCCCTGGGATCAGTTGCATCGATGTCCATAGCATTTTACACCATAACATTCTTTTTTAAGGACAGTAACTATTCCTTTAGTACCGGACATACCATGAACCTTTGAATTATTCAGCTTGTTCGGTATTTAATGGCTTACACCACGCAGATTGTATTTATATGGGACCCAGTGTGCCTGTGATGGAGCAGTCTTCTTCTTCTAAACTAGCAAAATTTCTACCGATAACGAAACTAAAATCGATGAAAACTTACGTGCATGGTGAAAGCAGTTTGTCGAATACATTATTCACGTAAGTTTTCACCATGCACGTAAGTTTTCATCGATTTTAGTTTCGTTATCGGTAGAAATGTTGCTAGTTTGTAAGACATTTTCTAAATTGTTCTGTTATTATAAAAGTTCTTAAGATTATCAAGTGATTGATGGGATCAAGTAACAGTTTATTTTCAAAAGAATTTAACTGGAAAAAAGAAGAAATCACAGCTGACTCCAAATACGACGACAGACTTTTGAAAACAAGCCTGTAAATGTCTTACCAATTGAAAACTGATTACCATATAATGCACGGTGGAGTTGACACGTAGCCTACAATTCTGGCCTCCTTATGCAGCAACTTGTGCCCCTTTATCAGCAATGGTTAATGATGCTTTGTTCCAGCAAAAATGCATTATATTTGCATTACATATGCATTGTAAAACCCAGTGGCCAGGTTTTGTTTTTTTTCGAGTGGTCTTAGAGAATGCACTACTTTCTTGATAGTTTATAACTCAAGGTGTAAGATTTCTACTATTTCTTATCATACACGATCAGTTTGTCATCAACAAATGTTCTAATCTGAGAGCCAAGATTTTAATAATCAAACCAGTAGCCCACGAAATTTAATGGAGTGTACTGTACGAAAAATATACACCATGGTAAAACATTAATGGTTCAGGAAGATTGCACTTTCTGGAAATAAACAAACTACCCCCATCAACAGAGATACAATATGGTAGCATCAGCAATGAAACCGTGTAGTGACTGTTTCAAAGTATATGTTACTGGCAATTACTGATTCTTGTATTCCAGTAAACAAAAATTACGTCTGCATAATGATTGTGATATTTCAACCATGTCGTTACTTTCTGGTTTTGCTAACTACACATCTTGAACGCTTACAGTCCAGGATGACACCAGACAGGTGTTGAAACGTTTTGGGGCTTTGCTTTAATAATAAGAATATGTTTAATGCAATCGTTCTGTGTCTACAGTTTTTTATAATATTGAAGATTAACGTTGTGGCTCCGTCTCTACTTTTTTGCATGTTGTAAAGTGAGATTTTTCTTTGAAGCAACGCACAAAATTGTAAACGCACTACGGAGCAGTACCGGATATACCAATAGGCATAGTAGGCCATTGGCCTAGGGCCCACTCGAACCCACTTTATTGCACAGCGTGCCAGCATATAATCTTGTTTCAAATGGACATCGGGTATTTCATTATATAGCATATTCAAAATCATAAAAGCCCCTGTACAGTAAGTATCGGCCCGGACTATGAGCCCACTGTACAACACGTCCTATATAGGATATATAGGATACTGAAACATGCCGACGTTTGTATAAATTTGGGGGCCCACTTATGAGTTTGGCCTAAGGCAAACACAAGCAGATAAGGCCTTGACAAATGAGAAAGCAGCCATGTTGCAGCATGCAGTACTACATACATTATGTAAGATCTTCATACACTAAGCAAGACAAATTCTTATTTGCCAATTCTCTATTAATGTTACTGCTGAGCGCTAACATCACATAAAGACAACACATTAACTGAACATTAGATACCTACCTTCCTAGTACCTGTATCTCATTTTCTAACGAATCCTCTTTCCCTTTTAAGGCTCGTTTGTTGATACACTTTATAGCGACATGTTGTTCCCTGTCAAAACGATTCTGAGCAAGAACGACTTCAGAAAAGGCACCACTAAAAATAAAGAAAAAAGAGGTAAATCACACAGTGTATGATGGAAAATTTAAATAAACAAAACTAAGAACGAAAAATAAAAAAAAATCACTCCGAAAAATAGTTTTTACTACCATTAACTCATTGGTAGATACTAAAAAGCAATTTTACATGTAGTCACCCATCCATTTGCTAGGTATAATATGCTTAACTTAGGTTGCCAAGCACACTGTGATCACACTATATATCCTCGACCTATTGTTTACAATTGATGTTATCTTCTAAATTATGAAGGTAACACAGACTTTATGCTTGATTTAATTGCTTATTACTGACCACTTACACAGGTCTCGATTAGTAACAATAACAGTAATACAAAAGCTATTAATAACATATCAGTCACAATTAATTAGAGGAAGTCTATAAGGACCTGTTGTGGTTAAATTGGATCTATTAGGCACCACATAATTCTTTTTGAAGTGCTAAGCAACAGAATTGCCTCATATCTGCATGTGAGACATGTCTTCTGTTATTAGGTTTGATAAAACTGTATAAATTTTAAAATACTACGGTGAAGATGATGAAAAAAACCTTAGTTAATTTTCTTCAATCTACATGAATTTTAAGTGCTATTTTGTTATATGTAAACTGTTCCTGTATGATTTAGAATTAGATTTGTTTGGAGTTTTGTAGACAACTAATGAACTTTGAGGGATTTACAAATGACTTTATTACAAAAAGGTATGTGTACGCAACTGAAGGAAAAGTCCAAATTTAATAAGCCTTCAAAAAATTAAATTTCAAGTCATCACGAAGGCACACCAGAAACTCTTGCAACACGTAAACAACTATCATAGCGTGATTGATCCGTATTCAAAATTCTATTTATACGTAAACTTGTTAAGCAAAATTTGAAAAAACAAAATAGGATGCAGAAGGCTTTGGTGGTAACAATCTTGTAAACTTTTTTGTGAGCAAAAGTGCAGTACTTAAACTCTTGGCTAACAATGTTTAAGTCTTTGCAGTAGGACTGTCTTTCTTCAATCCAGACAGCACCACATGCAACCCAGATTTTAAGTCAGAAATTCAAAATACTATTCCAAGAAGTATAATAACTGCCAGCTGGCTGAATAAGCTAGCACTTATGCAGCAAATGCCGTTCCTACTTCGCATGATGTCACAAAGCTTATTTCAATATATGTATTTAGTTATGCACAGAATCTAAATTTCAACAATTATGTTTAATTTCAGCGACAATTTTCAAAGAAGAAACCTGAGTACATTGCAGGTGTGAATCTAGCAAAGTAGCAAATATACCTCTCTGAAATCTCTGAAGATCGAGCGAATATCAGTTCCAAATCCACAAGCATTAACCTGTTTTTCATCTGACTATGCCTGGTCCAGCACAATTTAATTATGACTGACCAGTGTGCAGGGCATACACTGACTATGTCTGGTCCGAGTGCGGTTTACTCATGTGTGACTGAGTAGTTTGCCCTAATTTTCACATTTTAATTACTACCTCAGACCATAAAACAATTGCAGTTTTTTAAGCACACCACTATCTTAGGCCCTCCGATTTCCATCCTGCCTACCTTCATGCTGAAGATGTTATCGTTTTTGAGTTATTCAATGTTAGATGCCTAACAAAACAATAATTAGATAAATATCAGAAAATAGGTTGTCTCAGCACCCTGGATAAAAAAATCTTAATTGTGATTCAAAACTCCATCATTCAACTGTCACCGGAAGCCAATACACAGAGTAGAGTAATCTTTTGTTTACAGCCTTACAAACTTTCTTAAATTGACACCGAGGAAGCAATAGTGGTTTTGTCAGGAAGCGAAATCAAATTTAAACCATTGCAAAACAAGTTTTGGCTCATTCACTGGTCAAACATTCACGTTTTAGATGTGTTACTTTCAACGTGTGCAGCTTATTGATTAACGAAGGAGGAAACAGGGAGAGACATCTGCTAGTTCAATCAGATACAGTAGATCACAGACAACCTCAACTTTGGCTTCATCTAGTACTTAGCACAACAGTTAAAATGCACTTTGCATTTTGCGTATTACCTTACACTAGGATTAAACACGCCTTAAATTAAAACCGCCCCGTGCCCTGCGTGGCACTAGTTCCAATGATCTTATTCTAACATTTTTAGATCCAAGAATCCAGGTTACATTTAGGACAGCCTGTCCTTTGGGAAAAGTTATGATCATTTCACGTTAAATGGCAGTAAATGAAGCCTGCGGTAGATTCCCATAGCTGAAAGATACTCTCAAAAGATATTCTCTTCCTTACTTGCTGTACAGGTGCCTGTTTAAGACACAATAGGAATTACGATTCGTTAAGGTGTTTTAATTATTAAACTATTAATTTTAATGTGTAGTGTGCAAATTAAAATAACAAGCCTTCATAACTGTCTAATATATACATTTCTATTAAAGCAGTCAAAAATACAATCCTAAGGTCGTTTCTTCCCCTCCCGAGAAAGAAAAATTAGGTACTCTGGTCGGCATGAAATAGAATAAGCCTGGATTTTAACCAAGAGGCATTTTCTTTTATAAGACAAACAAGTGAGCTATTGAGGGATCGTTGTAGAACAACCTCAATTTTAATCCATTTGCAATAAACAAACAAACAAACTTAAGACAAACAAGTGAGCTATTGAGGGATCATTGTAGAACAATCTCAATTTTAATCCATTTGCAACAAACTTAAGAAAAACTTAAGACAAACAAGTGAGCTATTGAGGGATCATTGTAGAACAACCTTAATTTTAATCCATTTGCAACAAACTTAAGAAAAACTTAAGACAAACAAGTGAGCTATTGAGGGATCATTGTAGAACAACCTTAATTTTAATCCATTTGCAACAAACTTAAGAAAAACTTAAAGTCACGCTTACAAAAAATTAAAACTGTAAGAGCACATACGCAAATTACTAATTAATTAAACTAATTAGTGCAGGTGAGTGATCATTTTATTTATGAATGATGAACCACAATGAGCCCTGAAAGAGAGATTCGACCCTCCACATTTGTGATTGACAAGAAAGCATGAAAAATTGTATTCTCAACCAGAATTTACATATTAACGCAGGAACCGAAGTCGATTGCTACTGATGCGGAAAAATTCAAATGAAACTCATACTAAATTTTTTAATCATCTTAAACTTGCATTTCCAAGTTGATGTTGGACTTCTTTGTTTTCTTATTTAAGCTTTCGTAGAATTTTAAGCAGTGGTGACAGATTCACTTACAGCCTATTGTAAATATGGGCATTACTACATGAATGCTAGTATTCAATTTAATTTTACTCATTTAGTATGCAACTGTATTAAATTAGCTAGCAAAATGATTTTACTCGTCTAGTTTTTTTTCCTTTAAAATTTGATATCACGGAGGATATAACACATTCCAAAGGACATTAGTCTGTAAATCATTTTCTACGAATTCAATTATTTACTAAGACTTAAACTGTGTAGCGTAATTCAGCGGTAGCCTGCTCGCTTCCCACCCGGGACGTCGCGGGTTCAACTCCTGACCGAGTTATACCAAAGACTTTGAAAATGATACTGCTGGTACTTCAACGAAGCATGCGGCTTTATCGAAGTAACATGGAGGTAATAATAATCAGGACCACCTTGGAAATAAGTGTTGAGTTACTTAAGGTGTTACCCCTGGACTATTATTATTAATATTATTATTATTATTACACTAACTTCACAATCCTCACTGAACTTACTGGACAATTGCTAATAAATAATTCCATCAGTTATTTGATGTATTTCATCAATGACTTCAAGTCATGCAGATGCAGAATTTATTTTAATTTCTAATTCACAAGACTTTCACATCCTCTTTAAGTGACTATACTTACTAAGTTACTAGGCCTAACATGCTAGTTACTACCATATTGCTGATCCTTCTCAGATATAAATGTAAATCATAACAAGCAAGGGTAGAGTGGAGTTCATATTCACAATGGGTGTCATTGATGGAAAAAAAACTGAGAAACATTGTCATAGGGCACACCGTCACAAAACACCAATATAGTACCAGAACTAACAAGTGCTTTGCTGGAAATCACAAACCAGTAAAGTTCTACAACATGTTAAAGTATTCTCGATTTAATCAATACAGTATTGTTCAGCTAAGAACCGATGTTGGAAAACAATTCCTTTCTAATACTAGACCTAGAACTCGGAATTTGCTACCCATCAACTTAAAACTTGCAACTCAATTTACATCTTTCAAAAAAATGAAGAAATATATCTTTAGTACATACTCACATAATTAAAATAATAAATATGATTGTGTGCATGACAGAATGACTGATAACATTGTGTGTAGATGTATGAGTAAGTGTTTTATATAAAGTTTTGTGTGTGTGTTGTTCATTTGTATGTGTATGTAGACAATATGTGTGCATGAAAGAATTGATTGCATTGTACGTGAGTGTGTGAGCAAGTGAATGTGTATGAGGTTGTAAGTGTGAGACATAATCATTACCGGCCCTGCGTACCTGTTTTTTCTTTTAATCTTGAGATTCAGTAATTTTTTGACTTTCGCATGCCAATCCCACTTTCATAGCATCTCATCAATAACTTTCATCCATTTTCTCATTTTTATGCTTTCATCACATTTTTTCTTTTCTTAAATTATCTTTTTTGTATTCATTCATGCCATTTATTAAATTAACTCTGCACAAGTTTTCTTACAGTGTTGACTTGACATGTCTTCATGTGCTGATGATTTATAAACGTTGTATGTTACATATTGTTCTTATGTACATGTACACATTGGCATTGTATATAAAAAATCTAAATCTAAAATCTAATCTAATTCTTACTAATGAAAGTCTTTACCCATCTCATGGTATTTGATCAACCAAGTTATCAACCCCCTAAAAATGAATTTTTGGTATGTCGGATAATTTATCAGATAAATAATCTTAAAAAACATCAGTCCCGAAAACTGTACTACAGTGTAGTTAGTGCAAAAGGATTTGCCATGAAATACTTACCCAGATTTGTCAATGATTTGCCGATTTTTTGCCAACGAAAACACTCAAGAAGCCCAATTGCACAAAGATCCTATTCACAACATACGTAAACCATGCATGGTCAAGTAAAAAACAATGGAGCGTATTTTCTAGACATATAAATCACCATCCATATTACTTATTATTTGCCAATTATTTTTTCCTCACACGTTAGTGCCTCATTATCCTGCATTACAAAGCTTTTCATGATCAAATGGAGTACTACCTTCGCTTATAGTTACAATACGCCTACACGTTACACACTACAAGTTTAGTACCACACCACTAGTGTACTTACGTTCCAAGCACTTCCTTGAGTTCATATTTTTGTCGAACGTCTTTGATTTTGTCATCCTGTGGTCGTTTTTCTGGCTCTTTCTCTTTTCTGCCACCGAACAAGGGCATCCTAAGATCGTCAGGGAAGGAGGGTATCTGGAAAAAATCCCTCCAAGACCCAGACGCATCGGGACGAGCGTCACTACTCTTGCTTGCAGACATGGAGAACGGTCACTGAAGTAAATAAATTAAAATGCGAAGAAAACTGAACAGGTGGCGCCACCATGCACTAGATAAATGCTTCGTTTCTTTAATCATTGCGCAGCCGCAATGAAATTATGTGCTTGCTGAATACTAATTGTGGCCATTAAATTGTTGGCCCATCTAGTTCTAATTTCACAAAAGCTTTATTTTAGCCTGAATTATAGAATTTGTAGAAATAAGTACAAACAAGTTTTTTTATTTCGAAAGCGATTGCTGTATGAAAATGAATGTAACACAGAAGCAATTTCGCAATCATTGTCTACTACTGTAGTACTAGGACAATTTTTAATTAATTTACATGGCGATGATAAAAAATGATTGCACGGTATTATTTTACAGAAAACTAGTAAAGGGTAACCGGGTAGCATCACCGAAACAGCCTTCTTGCAAAATGGAATACTTTTTATCATTTTTAATACACTTTGGCACTAGGCCGTTTGGCTGGTATATAGCATAACACAACATGGAACATTGAATATTTGATTTTCTCCAATTAGTTTGACATAAATTTTTTTTAAATATTACGTAATTATTATCGTGGAGCAGGGCAGGGAAGGACCATAGGGTCATCTAGTCTCCTGCCCTTTCTTGTAAATAGATTAGTATATTATAATTAAATGGTGATGCTGCAGCTAACAAATACAAAAAATAAATAAGAAAAATAATGATAAAAACAGTATAAATGATACAAATTAGCAAAAAAGTAGTGAAAACAAAAAAATAATAAAGTTAGATACCTAAATCTAAACAAAACAATACAATTAATCAGTAGTTATTAGGGTAATAATCAGGGTAATAATATAATATTAGGGTAATAATCAGTAATTATCATACTATAGGGGTCTTATTAACAAGGGAATTTGACCAAGGTTAGTGAGTAAAGTTAAAAACTGAGAGTCAACAACATGCCATACAACACAGGCTGGCAAGGCATACGTAAGTGATTGTGGCAGGCCTGGACCAGATCCAAACTCATCAGAAAACACAATCCTGTAAGCTTAACATGTGAGACATTAGTTATTTGAACTGTGCATGTTTTTACTCTACCTTTACGGCATATATTCGACAAAGTGAGCAGTCTGGTGAAGTTTTCAAAGTAGTCACCCATCCATTTGCTATCAGATCTGACGCTGCTCTATATTGGTCAATAAGCACACAACGTGACCACTCAGCTACATGAAATTATTATTATGTAATTTGAAATAAAGCTCACGAGAAAACAAAATTATTTGCCCATTAAGAAAGAGACTTTAAACAATGTTCAGTCTCCATTCTGAAGCTTTTTGCGACTAGTTGGATCACTGTAACATTTTTCACGGGGTGAACAAACATCAAGCAAAAACATTGATTATAAATCAAATACAACTAACCTTAGTTACACTCCGCTTGCATAATTTTTATCATATATTACGGTAGATCGACGGGGTAAAGCCTTTATGTAGACTTTTTGCTCATAGTTATCTCTCTTTTGAAACTTTTGTTAATCGTTTTATCTTATACTTTCTCTCAAAAGTTGTCTCTCTAGTTGAAGAAATTTTGCCTATTATTACTTCTGGTATTGGGAATGTGTGACTTAATTACTCAAGTTAATTAACGTTTAGCGTCATAGAATCCGTAGCGAGAGCTCAGAAGCGGTCAAGAACAGAGTTGCATTGTTTCTTTATTTTTACAATAAAATATCTGCACTGTCCTGTTTATAATGTGCACCTATATGTCAGATAGCGTTGTGCTGCCATCTAACGGAAGGTTGTATAAGTTTTCCAAATTTGTCGATCAGCTAGCTTCACACGATTGCTCGTTATTTTATTCACTTTCACTTGTCCGTTTCATAAAATTAATATTTCTTAAAATGTATTAACACTAACTGTACCATTTTTTCGAAATATTGCTCTTTTAACTGTTAAACTTAAGAAAGATAAGATAAATCTGCACGTCTCATGCATATGTACATCCGTAAAAAGAGTCGGATAGTATTGTGAAACCATGAGTAGCTAAGTATCGAAACGAACATTCTGTCAGGTCTTAGATGTTGATTAGTCCTCTGAGGCCCGATGGTATTGGCCGTTAATTCTGGTGATCGGACAAACCCATTGACCTCCCAAGTTTTGCTGTGTAGGCCTACTGGTCGTATAGACAGGCCTATTAATTCTGACACGTTGATTCCTGAATCCATAATCCAATGAATCAATGATTGATTTTCAGTCTCACTGTGCATATATATATATATATATATATATATATATATATATATAAACGGTCCTTTTGTCTGCCATTCCTTTATTTACCCAATTTTGTCGATTTTTGGCTCAATGTGATTTGGATAGATTCATTCATTAATTTTATTTTATAGATTGTCTATTTTTAACCGATAATTAGTTTCTGCTCTGTGGCTCTTTGGCAAATTTATTTTAGGTGGGGCTCTAGTATGACCTAGATGTGTCATCGAAACTAGTGTTTTGACTAAAGAAGTATCTTCAGTGCCGTTTTAAGTTGAAGTAGAACGTCAGTTACGGCGAGAGGAACCTGTATAGATGTAAAGTTATAAACGTAGGGTATATCTCTCCCATTGACCAATGGCCTGAAATGTACGTAAAATTATTTAAAAAATGATCTCTACAGTAAAAAACAAAAGTCAGTGACACAAAAGAGCAATTAAGATAGCATACGGTGTATTTGTGATTAACCTCAGAACAAAAGACAACAATTTTGAGAATATTGTTACGAATTCGACTTATAAAGATTAAGAAGTGAAAAAATCAGCGTCTGCATTTGTAATTTATGGAGGCATTCTGACAAAATGTGCCAAGGCAGCATAAATTTTTACTCACAAAATACAAAAACACAACCGCGTGGCAATTATTATTCATTTGGTTGAAAAATTATGTTAAACTTAAACATACGCCAGACGACAAACAATTAAATTACACTACGCGCACTTCTAACGGAGGGTAGGTGCGTAAAGTGTCCCCCAGAATAAGTACATGTATCCGTATCCCGTGAGCAATGGCATTTGATAGCGAAGTCGATGGTTATTGTTGGCCCATCTGCATATTATAAAGTCAAATTGCTGTGCATTTTTGCTGGAATGGCAATGATACATGACCTTCATCATTATTTGCGTAGTTTTATCATTATACAGTATTTTACTTCTATGTTCTAATTCTTACAATCTAGCCCCTTCATTCCCAGGTATTTTTGATGTTTTAATTGCTATGATATCGCCACCAAATTGAAATTTTATAATGCTAAACTTCTGTATGTCGCATATTACAATAGTTACTACACTGCTGGAGTATATAGGCCACATGCCCACAAGTAAGAAAACGATTGCCTTGCCTTTGGCGTCTGGTTAATTTGATTTTAATTTGATGCAGTTCTATATCTGATAGCACGAATTGAGGATTAAAAATCCCTTAAGTAGGACAGCTAAAATGGAAAGAAAGATGCGGGGAATTCCTTAAACTTACCTCATTAGACTGCAGTAACTCTTTTTCTCCTATTATATTTCCCCCCGTTTATTCTCTTCCTTTACTATAGTTCTCTTCTACATGTAGATGCACACTGTTAAAGGTGAAGTTATGTCTTCTTTAGGAAGCTAAATCTCCGACTTGTCTTTGATTGCTAGATGAAATACTACGGCACTGTTGCGTTAGTTTAATTACAAGTTTTAATTTGGGTTTCCGTTGACCCATGCGACCCCCCGCTCATTCTCGACCCGTGTTTTTCTTGCAAATGAGAACCATAAAGTCGATTCCGTTCAATATTTGCGCGAGCACCAGCCATGACTGCATACAATGAGCTGTTTGCTTATTGGCAGCATTAAAATAGTGTCGCACATATTTGTGAAAACAATGTGAACGAGACTTTAGGTATAGGAATCGCAAGTGCCATTCAAGCGTTCAAACGCGAGTTTATCTGCTTCTTGTGGTAAGTAGTTTAAATTCGTGCTTAAAAGCGAAACGGTTTTTAGTTTTGCGACGAATGTGGAAGCAATTTTACGCGTTTTCGGGAAGAAAGAGGTGCCTCTTTGGTTTTGGGCCACCCCTCTGTTAATGTGTCAGTCCTTATTGCGGGAGGTGGAGTAAGAGGTATAGATATCCGGGTAGACCTGACGTAAGGAAGAAGAGAACTAGGAAGAGTGAAATTTGTGGAAGGAGTGCGAGGACGTTCAATGAACTCTCGTCTGATAGGTAAGCTCTATTTAAAACATTTAATTTAAGATTATTCAATTTCATTTTGTCTAGCTATAACAATATAAGTGAACGTATATGTTACTATTTGTATTTTTAAAACCTATTTTCTGCTCAGACTGCGTATAGTATCTTAGTGCATATGCCTTAAACCTGTTCTGTCTTGTATGCCTATAATATAGTGCTTTTTATCTTTCCTACATCTTAACTTTTCAAGGATTCCTTTGGTTTGCTAAATTCGTGCTATATTGATGATCTTGGCAGATTTTAACTCAGAATTTAATGAAAAAGACGCATATTTTTTATTCTCAAAAATCTATTTGGATTTATCAGCACTATCTATATGTCAGCACTTATACCTATGTAGGCCTACTGCATGCTAACTAATGATTTGTGTAATTAGGTGGATATAAGTTTGTAAAATTGTTTTTCTTTCTTTAGATCTACAAACCAACTTACGAGTTATTTTAATACCTAGAAAAAGCATGTAAACAGAATTGCAAGGCTATTGTATTTATACAAGTTATATGCATCATAATTTATAGGTCTAACTGGTTTAGTTCATAAAAGGGAAGAAATTGAAGATTGAAGAAAAAACTCAAGCATTAAGTAAATAAACAAAAGCTTCATTATAGACAGCTTGGATGGTTGGATTCTTCCGCGAAGAAATTTCAACAAGGTATTCAGCAATATTTAATTGTGTTGATAACAAAATACATGTGACAGGACTGACAACTTTGGGCTCTTTCTTAGAATGGCGCCACAAATTTAAAAACGTTTTGTGCAGTGATATGCACTGATGTTTAATACTGACATTGACAAATACATTGTAGCCTAAAGCTGGAATTAGAATTTTTGCATAGGTGATTCAAAGGACAAACAACAAGAAAGATATGACAAAAATACAGCACTGCTGGCGAAGTGTAAATATAATGGAATGATAAAGTAGGAAACTAGCTACATACGTGGTCTCCAACAAAAACTTTTTAGATGCATGAGAACTTTTACAGCTAAATGTGTCATAAAAGTGCAAAAGCAACGTGTTATAAGCACAAGGGCTTGAAAATGAAAACTAGCCTTTGCATAAATTACGTTGTCATGAATCAATGATTCAGTAATTTCAAGACCAAAATCCTTGTTATCTTTCAAAATTATGTTGGCCAAAATATAGTCTCATGGATGGTGCCTGGGTTACAGCTTGTCTACAGAGTTTTTCAAATTGAAATGACATGAAAAAGTTAATCTTGAATACAGTATTTACTATGCGGTTTTTATTACTAAAAGCAAACAACGCTCCCTCTAAAATTGTTACTAGTGTTTCAAGTGCACAGTTACTAGTACAGCCAATAATACTGATATGAAATTCTCATTTTGCTAAAGCGTACATGCCTAAAATTCTAGACTTTTTAAAAATTTCAGGAACCTTCCTTGTATTTTTTATGTGCAACATATATGTCATAATGAGCAGGTGAATGGTTGCGAGGATACGATCTGTGTTTAGAGACTAAAGCTAAGCAACGCCAAGCCTGTAAATAAATGGATGGTCAGCCAGGACAAGCTGACTACTATACTAAACTTCATTGTTGAAGAAAGATATACCTAAACGTGGTTAAAACACCTTTATCAGTTTAATGTCCTATCTCAGCTAGAAGGTCATCTTTAATACGACTCTTTCACAACAATCATCAGCTTAATAAATAAACTCTGGTCCTGATCAATGAATTCTTGGTTGCAAAGTGCCAATACTGGATAAAAAATATTTATACCACATTAGCTTATTAATCGCATTACTGTTAATAATAATAATAATAATAATAATAATAATAATAGTAGTAGTAGTAGTAGTAGTAGTAGTAGTAGTAGTAGTAGTAGTAGTAGTAGTAGTAGTAGTAGTAGTAGTAGTAGTAGTAGTAGTAGGAGGAGGAGGAGGAGGAGGAGGAGGAGGAGGAGCAGCAGCAGTAATAGTAGTAGTAGTAGTAGTAGTAGTAGTAGTAGTAGTAGTAGTAGTAGTAGTAGTAGTAGTAGTAGTAGTATTAGTAGTAGTAGTAGTAGGAGGAGGAGGAGGAGGAGGAGGAGCAGCAGCAGCAGCAGCAGCAGCAGTAATAGTAGTTGCAATAATAACAATAATAATAATAATAATAATAATAATAATAATAATATAATAATAATAATAATAATAATAATAATAATAATAATAATAATAATAATAATAATAATAATAATAATAATAATAATAATAATAATAATAATAATAATAATAATAATAATAATAGTAATAATAATAATAATAATAATAATAATAATAATGATTTTACGATGATGATGATGATGATGATGATGATAAAACCAGTATTATACAAATAATGTGGCGCCATCTAACAACAACAACAAGACATCGTATACAACACTATAAGTCTTCATCTTTGTAGCTTATACTCTGGTTATTTATTCGTGTTGATTTGTTCATTCGCTCATTTATGAATTTGTTTCTTCATTTTTTATTGTTTGTTTACTTACACACTTGTTCATTGGGGATCATCCATTCGTTCGACTGCTTGTTCAAACTTACTTAATGTTAATTTTAGATATCGTGTGATAGTCTGTATAAACATGAGTAAAAATACAAACACATCAAAATTTGCATATAAATGACTCAGCTAGCTAATTTTTATGTATTTATGCAAATGTTATTACAAATAACTTTGTAGTTCACTTCCTTAGCCACATTTAGTTTCATGCAGTTACGTAGAGTGTGCTACAAGCGTGGTTGTTGTCTGTTCACATTGTCTCTTCAAGGAGTTACGCAAGGAGCACCACATCTTCAAAAGATACTGCAGTTTGTTCACTTACAACTAGTCTACAAGTAGTTAGGCTTAGCGTACCACCGGTATTGTTAGCATCTGTTCTAGTCTGGCTTGCCTACAAGCCCGTGTATATGAATGGAACCACAAATATGTTTGTTGCCTTGCTCACTTTCTGCCAGTCTACCTGCAGTTATGCAAAGAGGACCAAGGATGTGATTTTCATCAGCTTGCCTATACAGCTGTAGCAACAGGTCTACCTTACAGGTAGTAATGTGAACAGTACCACAGATTTGCGTAGGTGTTGTGCATGATAGAAACTTACGATCATGTACTTCATCTAAGTAAACTGAAGGTGCAACGTATCAACAAACTTCACTCTAAAAGACGCTGAAGATAAATATCAAATGTAAGACGTCCGAGGGAAAAACAAGGCATAGCCTATCTGAAAATGTTTAGGGTAAAAATGTAAAAAGCACAAGTAGACCTAAATAGGGGAAGGGACTCCGTGTAAACTGTTATGGTTTGGGACCCAAAAACGAAAGATTGATACATATAAAAAGAGATTCCATGAAAGTAACTGTAAAAAGTTTGATTTGGCTGCAGTCCTTCCCTTACATACTTGTTAGTTTTGCCAGAATGTTGAGCTTGACGTCTAGATGTTTCACTCGACGTGTTGTGATTTCAATTTCTTTCTTTGGATGATTTTTTTATTTTTATGATTTTATGTATATCTATCTTTTCGTGTCTGTGGATTCTGCTGATGAGTTTACGTGTTTAAAAGAAAAAAGTTACCTTTAGCTGAGCTGATATTTTAACAGAGTAATACTAGCCATAGATAATAAAAGTTGGTGTAATGTGGGTGTAATGGTTAGTGTAACTACCCTATGGAAAGTAAAAAGTATTGAGTTCGAGTCTCAGTTGAGGTGCAAATTTTTAGGCATCCTATTTATCATGTGTTGATGTGATTGATTTCACTCTACATCTTAATACTGTGTGGACAGTTGTTCTCCGTTGATAAAAGAATCTCCATTGACAGACCTCTAATAACTGGCTTACAGACTAAATTTCTAAGTCTTAAAAGTTTGTGTATACCTCTTTGGTGTAATAACACAGCTGCCCGGAAACCAGATTCATCCTGTAAACATCTTTTGTCGTGACGTTTACAGGATTATTCCCTTAGACATGGAAACTAATGATAAGGTAGACAGAGAAGCCCACGCTAACGTTCAAGACACACTGAGTAAATGCTCATCTGTTAAAATAATGTTGACAATGAGAAGAAACTTGTGATACGTTCTGTTGTGCTTTGCTTTGTTCTATTCTGTTCTGTTCTGTTCTGTTCTGTTCTGTTCTGTTCTGTTCTGTTCTGTTCTGTTCTGTTCTGTTCTGTTCTGTTCTGTTCTGTTCTGTTCTGTTCTGTTCTGTTTTGTTCTGTTCTGTTCTGTTCTGTTCTGTTCTGTTCTGTTCTGTTCTGTTCTGTTCTGTTCTGTTCTGTTCTGTTCTGTTCGGTTCGGTTCGGTTCGGTTCTGTTCTGTTTTGTTCTGTTCTGTTCTGTTCTATTCTGGTCTGTTCTGTTTTGTTTTGCCCTGCTGTTCTGTCCCATTCTGTTTTGTTTCCATTCTGCTGCTTTCTGCTCTACTCTTAAAGCAGTCGGTAAGGCAAATATGATTATTCTGCTATGTCCCATTCTGTTCCGTTCTTTTTACTTTTTTCATTTCATTTCATTCCATTCCATCTTGTTTTGTTTTGTTCTGTTCTGTTCTTGTCCTGTACAGTGTTGTATTGTCCTGTCCTGTCTTGTTCTGTCTTGTCCTGTGTAAAGGTTTTGTGCCTAGTAAAAAAGAAAAATCTCTGGGTCATATTTTATCGGAAGACAATAGAGATGATTTAGATATATTACGACAATATTTAATTTACTACAGCAGAGTCAATAAATTACTCATGAAATTTACTCACTGATCAGTTAAGGTGAAGAGACAATTGTTGTTTAATGCTTACTGTACTACTTTTAATGTATGTTCACGTGGAGACATTTCTATTCTTACAATCTTAGAAAACTCAAGGTTGCGTATGATGTGAGCGCCAGATATATTTCTAATAGAATTTCATTTTTATTTTTATGCGGTTCATCGAAAATGTGCATACAGTTTATACGTCAGGCTGAATGAGAGTGAAAATTTTATATGCAAGAGCATTTTAAACAGTGATGTAAACTTTAGTTCTGTAATTAGACGTCATTGGCGCAGTTTCCTATATCGTTAATTATTATTTGTCTTATTATTGTGAGTCATGATTATTGTATTATTAGTATTAATTTGTGTTGTGTATATGAACTCTGTAAAGTTTGAAATAAAATATTACGTCAAAATCAAGTCAAATCTTGACCTATTCTCTTTTGCTCTATTCCATACTTATTCTAATTGTTTTGCTTTGTCCACTCTGTTCTGCTCAAGATTAGAATTCAGGCCAAACGGGCAAAGAGCAACTAGGAAACTGTACATCTAAAGTGCCACCAGTACATTAATTTATTAAAAGTCTGTGAACAAATGATTCGGAGCTGCTAATCACCGTACTACTTTTTTCCCTTTTGAGAAGCCAAAATGCCGAAGTAGACTAAAATAAAGTCCGTTCTAAATCATTGAAGCTTTGTTACCACCATTCTAGGGTGGGACTACTTAGATGTAATAACGAGGAATTTCTAATAAAAGGAAGACAGGGCCATTATAAATTGGACAGTATAATCTTTAATAAGCAAGCTAAGCATAATAATTATACGTGCCACATACGTAATTGTAATTTAACGTGGAAGTAATACACGTACTTTTCTACGTCCACTATTAAATTTTATAATGGCCTGTCGACGAATAACAATGTTTCAGCTCTCTTCAAAAAGTGAAAATGAAGCATTTATTCAGAATTAAACAAACTTAAAGATAAATTAAAGCGGATACTTGTAGCTCGTTTATTGGCCAAGCTAGTACTTCATTTGACAGGCCATTTGCAAATTTGTTAGTTGACGAATATTGTAGGCCTACACTGTACAATTGCGTTTCACTGGTCAACAAATCCAAAAATCAGATTTTGCAAACAGTAATGACAATTTGGCTCGAGTTGCTCCAATTATCTATGTTAGTGATAACTCGTCTGTCGTTAAAGTTCTTAAACCTAGAAAATTTTATGGCTCTCTGAGTTTTTCTGGGTACATTCTAAATGGAATACCTTGCTCTTCAAGAGAATGTTTAAGCTTAGAAGAAAAGGTCAGTTATCGGGCGTAGGGTTAACTTCAGCTATTGGGAATTTATTAGACGTTATTTTTCTATTAAAATATAATAGCAAATTCATAACCTTGACTCGAAGTTTGGCTATAAAGCAAAATCATCCACTATGTACGTAGATTTTCATACTAAAAGAAACTGGAGCTTATATAAACAATAGATCAGATGTATTGCTTTTTAATTCATGCCTTTAAAAACTTTTGATAAGATTGAATATAGCACATTGTTTAATGTACCTATCAAAGTAATTTACCTGCAAAAATTATTAAAATGTAATTCTCAATTGTGTACTGAGCAGGAAGCTTGTGTTACTTGGAACGAGGAATATTTCAAAATTAGTAATAGGGTCCGCTATAGGGAACGTGCATGATGTAATGTCATTTTTTAGTTAATACCTACACAATAGACGGTTACTTTACTGCAAGATTCACCTCTAGATGCTGTCATATTGGTTCTCATTTTACTATAGTGCACTGTGTTACGCAGACAATTTTACAATTCTTACCCCCCCCCCAAGTTCTAGCCCATAGAGCTCTTCAAAAAATGCTAAATATTTAGTAAAAATACAATATAAATTATGCACATATTAACAGTAAGAAACTAAAAAAGCCATTGTATTTTATATCAGTAATACCTTAATAAGTACGTATCCAAAAATTTTATATGATGATAAGCCTTCAAAATGGCGGCCCAAAGTCAACCATTATCATGATGATGATAATAATAATAATAATAATAATAATAATAATAATAACAATAATAATAATAATAATAATTATAACAATGATAAAGTTAAATCTGAGTTTTTCATAAAATTATTAATTAGTAAAATTTTTTGATGTAATGTAACTCTGTTTCTCTGGTGAACAATTAATGCTGTACTCTGGCGTCTCAGTACTGCTGAATAAAAAATGAACGGAACACTGACAAGTTTCATTCTGATTGGTTAAATGCCAGTCGCACAGGTAAACGACAGGTATTCACCGTGACCGTTGCGCCATCTTTTGAGTGGCAAACCAAACATATAGGTATAATTTGGCAACATATGATTGGTTCCCATTTTACACGTGGCCTGGCGTGGTAGACAGCGATTTGTCAATTTTCTGCCAGTCCTGAACTACTGTACCTTTTAGAATGCCATTCACTTGTGTAGTGGTGTGTGGGGAAGTGTAATTTTCAGTAAATCGTTTTTGTTTTGATTTTGGCTTCGTGTGTGCAACTTTTTGAAAATTAAAATGAAAAAATTTTTGTTAGCCTGCATCGTTGGTATCTTGTTGATAGCTAGTATGTACTGTTACAGCACTCTAATAAAACAGACTTGTAAAGTTACATAATTGCTGCATTACTAAAATTTACCCACGTGGCAAATGTCGCTCCACAACTTTGTTACTGATAGAAAAATTCCGAGTTGGTAGTCTCACTATAGTCGTGTGATTATAGTAGAGATTCACGCCGCTGCATCTTACTAATGTAAATGCTTCAGCTGCAGTATTGGTAGTAATAGCTAATAATAGTAATATACAGTATTAGCAGCAGTGAAATAGGCATAGGATTTGCACAGATCTGATTAATTCGCGTTACATGTCAAGTCATTGTTGTCTTTAATATTTGAAAAGTTTTATGGTACCTACTTCGAGCTTTAGGCTTCACAGCAGCAGCTTAAGTTAAACTTAAAATTAAGGTTTAGAAACACCAAAAGAAATATGCATAGTCTTATTTGGCACTTATTTCTTTGGATTAGCTGTTAGTATCTGTATTGCAATGACATTCTTTCTAGTACTGTATAAGATTTGGTACAATTTTAAACATTTGATCGAAGAAAAGATTTGTATTTGTAAAGAAAACTAAGGAATGAAGCTGAGTTTGCATTAAACTAAACATACTTTTATAACAGTGGATTACTGAAGTCTAAATAAATATTGCAGGCTTTTCATCAGCTAAAGCTAAAGCTGATGACAAAGGAGGTGATGCAACTGATGAAGGGACTGCAGAAGCTGATATTGGGAGTAGCCGAGAGGCATCTCGTACGGATGATGAAGTAGTGCAGAGGTAAGTTTTTCTTGGTCCAGAAGTTCTTATTTTTTATTTGTTGCTATAATGCTTATTGTTTTTCCTTCTGAAACTAGCAAAGAATTTGGACTGTTTGTAGTTTTCTTTACATTTCACAGTGAATGTCTCTCTTTCATATTAAAATACTGACGTTATCATTTTTTTATACAATTTCACACATGCCAAACCTAAATCAGGCGTTCAATGTCAGGGCCTATTTAAAGTTTATAATGTAAATTTTAAGTTTATCACTTCTTAAACTGACGTTTTAGATTTTCTAAATAATGCTTTTAAATGTCTGTAATGAGGAGGATTAATAGAGAAGTGAATGATAATGGTTTGAAAAAGTTGGCAGGTCTACTTGTTGATGAGTTAAAAATATGACTTATGAAATATAGACTTTTGTCTATGACTTTGAATTGAACAGTCATGTTTCTGTGAAACTGAATTCAGGTATCTTTGCAAGAACATGGAGACTAATTATTGCACTTGCATTCAATCATTGTTGTAAACTTTAAATAACTTTCCTGCACTTTATATTAAATGTTTACACAATTGCTGCATAATCATTGTAGGGAAGAAGAAGCAATCAAGTTAGATGGTTTGAATGTTGCTCAAATGCGAGAACTAAGAGAAAAAGCTGAAAAACATGAATTTCAGGCAGAAGTTAGCCGCATGATGAAACTGATCATTAATTCACTTTATAAAAACAAAGAGGTTAGTCTCTAAAATGTTAACAATGAAATACGTCATTATTGGTACTTTGGCCTTTAGAATATTTCTTTGCTTCTAGGTCTGTACCGCAGTGTACTATAATTCTTATTAATTAATTTATTTTAGAGATGTATACTGATATATTAGCTTTACTGATGTGTACGTGTAATTATGATTGTAACTACACGTACAGATTTTGTCTTTTCGTACACTAGTTAATAGGAAAATAAATCATATTGAGTATCAATTTGAATAACTTCTTATAAAATTATTTTATAAATAGTACTGTTTATTGTTTTCCATCTTGTGCTTTCAAAGAACGGTAGAAGTTTGCTTGCATTTTGCTCGAAAAGTGTACTTTTAAAAAACAACAGTAATTTTAACATTTATTTACATTTTTCTTTGTTTTATGAAAAAACTGATTTTGTGAATGAGGTACACTTGCCTACTTGTAAACAAATTTCATAATTTTTACAAATCTTTTTAAATGTTTATAAATATAATACTTTTTATTTCAGATATTTTTGCGAGAACTTATCTCAAATGCTTCAGATGCTCTAGACAAGATTAGATTCGTTTCTTTAACAGATAAAGACGTACTATCTTCTAAGGAAGAGATGACGATTAAAATTAAGGTACGTAAGCGATTACACGTTTTTTTAATGTGCTTTCAGGATCATAAGTGGTAACTGTAATGAAATATGGGTTATGTAGTGACATATACATGTGCAGATATTATCATGATTTATGGATTTGATAAGTCTATGAGCTAACTGGCCAGCATGGGTATCAGCAAAGTTTATGGGGATTAAGTGGAGCTGACAGGTAAACTCTAATTTTTCTAAGGTTTTTGCTCCAGCTTTTATTCATTCTTTGAATTTGCTTAGGCTGATAAAGACAATCATGTTCTGCACATCACTGATACTGGTATTGGAATGACAAAGAAGGACCTGGAAGAAAATCTTGGAACAATTGCTCGTTCTGGCACTTCTGATTTCCTAGGCAAAATATCTGAGTCTTCCGATGCTCAGCTACAGGATCTGATTGGTCAGTTTGGAGTCGGATTTTACTCATCATTTTTAGTCGCTGATAAAGTTATTGTGGCCTCAAAACACAATGATGATGACCAGTATATATGGGAGTCTGATGCACGAGAGTTTTCTGTCGTTAAGGACCCGAGGGGTAACACTTTAGGACGAGGCACAACTGTCAGGTACGACCATTTTCTTGCAGATCTGTTACAAAAGCTTTAATTGAACATTGTGTAAATGCTTGAAGACTCTGCAAGGTTTCTGTGTATACGTGAAGAAGAATTTAAACTTAGGCCTATATAACCCCAACAGACATTGAAGTTTTTTTAACACATTATTTGATTACACAGATAATTCATAGTTATTATTAAACAAAAGAAACTTCTAGATTAAAAAACTTAAATTTAAATTTTTTGTGGCAAATTTCGAATGCATATATTGCCGTAAAGTTTGCCATGTTTCCCGTCTTTTGCGCGAGTGAGCGAGAATGACGCATGAGGTACAGAAAGCATCTTTGGTTACCGATGTTTAGTGACCTCGTGACTACACTCATTCGTCTCGCGCAACAAAAAATGGCGGTTCTTCAAGTTTAATACCTGTAACAACGAAGTGATAAAAAATTAAAAGAAACAAGTTTTACAGGAAATTTATAATAAAATAAATTGAATATTCATAATGAGAGTAAGATTTTAAGTTGTGGAAGCTTATATTAGGGTTTGACCTTAATTTGATAATTTAGGTTCTGAAATTTATTCAGAATACAACAAGCATTTTTGAATTTTTTGAAAATTAACTGTGTGATGATGTGATTGAAAATTAGTACATGTATTTTTGTTTGTGTATTGCAGTCTTCATTTGAAAGAAGAAGCTTACGATTTCTTAGAGCCAGACACTCTGAAAGAACTGATAAAAAAATACAGTCAATTTATCAACTTTGATATTTTTCTCTGGACTAGCAAGGTATACTTGTTAAGTTTTTTGTAAATGAATCGGTTTTTTCTTTTGGATGTAGCTTCATCCTACTAGATATTATTCTAAAAGTTGTAGAAATTTCTGTAAAAGTATCCATAATTAGATTGTTACATAAATTATAGTAAATTTGTTCTTCACTTACAATGCATTATTAGCCTGACCATTTCTTGTTTTGCAGACTGAAACGGTTGAAGAACCTCTTGATGAAGACGAAGAACCGGATGAGGCCGATGACGCTAAGAAAGAAGCTGCTGATGAAGACGAGGATGATGATACAAAAATAGAAGATGAAAAAGAGGAGAAGAAACCCAAGACAAAAAGTGTAGAGAAGACTACGTGGGACTGGGAGTTAATGAATGGAAGCAAGCCAATATGGCAGCGGAAGTAAGCTGCAGTTTGTGGACCGGTAGAAATATAGAAAAATCTGACAATGCTATTAAAAATGTATCAGAAACATTTCAAAGCTGGTGTTGTTTCAGTTGTCATACTGAAGATTATGAACATTCTGAGTTTTCTTTATGAATATCTGATGATTTTGAAATTTTTTACAAAAATAAAAGTGAGGTATACTTATTAGATGTATTTGCTATGTTGATTTGTAAAACGATGTTTTTAGATTGTGAAATAATTTGAAGGTGATTTAATTGTAATTTCAATATACATTGAGAGGCTGATGATAATATAAGTAAGTAACTTCTAATGAAATGCACGAAAGAACCAGCTGCTAGGAATCAACAGGATTGTTGATTATAAAAGATTATTTCGACTGTAACAGTCATTGTTAATACTATATATCAAGCCAAAAAGGAATAATAATTTTTTTCCTGGAAAGCCAATAATGTAGTTATTGTTCCTTTCTTTGCTTCATTTACAGTATTGACAATGACTGTTACAGTCGAAGCAATCTTCTACATTCAACAAAGATGTTAACTACTAATCAGTTTGATCAAAATTTTCAAGTTGTTCAGCAGTAGCTATTTCTCTGCTTTTTAATTCTGCAGTAAGCTAGTCCCTATGATAATTTAGGATGTTTTGATTTGGAAGTGTGTATTTATGAAAGAAACTAGCCATAATTGATGATCATTGCATTTAGGCCTGCAGAAGTTGAAGATGATGAATACAATGAATTCTATAAGCAGTTTACAAAAGATGTTGATGAACCAGTAGCAAAGATTCACTTTGTTGCCGAGGGAGAAGTGACCTTCAAGTCTATATTGTTCGTACCAAAACGATCCACCCAAGACATGTTGCAAAACTTTGGCAAGAAGACAGACTCGATCAAGTTGTATGTGCGACGTGTGTTCATTACCAGCGATTTTGAAGAGATGATGCCAAAATATCTGGCGTTTGTTCGTGGTGTGGTGAGTTTTAATGACGACTTTACGTAAACAAAAATGTTTTAATTGTTTTGTGGTAAATTGTTTTTTTTGTATTTTTTAAAATTAGCAGCTCGGCCTTTACATCAGCGTTTGGTCCCTGTCGCATTTGGCAATGAACCCTGGTATGAAGATTTTCAAATTTTCATTAATTAATCGGCATGAGTATGAATTTTACAATTTCAGAGTCGAAAGATTGAGTAATCACTGTGTTTATTCAGCTGCAAAGTTAAGCAGTCCCCGGCTTGGTTAGTAAATGGATGGGTGACTGCCAGGAAGTCTTATTTTATGCAGAAACATTGAAGTGCAGTGCATAGGTATTTTTCTCATCAAGAGAGGATGTTGGTAATTCCAGATGCGGCCACAAGGCAATGAATGTAGTTACCTGCTCATTATCGTAGCAGTCAGCGATGTAACCTGCCACACAGTCAGATCTATCTAAACTGTCCAATCTATCTAAGTGGCATAGATGCAGATATATCTGTTTGCAGTATGCCAGCTTCCAAACTTTCAATTTCTAGCAACTACACATGAACTTGTAACAGTAACTTTACAACATGTAAAGAATGTATCAGTACTTCAGTACTTGTACCAGTTGATGAAGGCAGCTGCATGCATGATCAAACTCTAGAGTTTGGTTGATTTTTTTACTTAACTAATTGATTGCTCATTCAGTAGAGGTCTGATACTTTTGCTTAGTAACTTAGCGTTCATGTACGAGTAAAAGCAACAGTGACGTTATTATTAGCTCTTTGCACTGTCTTTACTTATGATTCCTCAATGTAGATTATACAGTTTGTTGCATTTTAAACACTCCAGTTACATAAAGCTTATAAATTTTTATACCACTTACGTACTACCTTTTTGCATACAGGGCTTGCGTTGGCAGTAATGCTGTATAAAACATGTGTATTTAAACTCCCGTGATGCAGCCATTTTGACGATAAGTCATTTGAAATCAGTTTAGATGACAATGTGTAAAGTTTGAAAAAGCAGTCAGAGCATCCGTATTTTTCGTATTATTAGCATTCACATTCGTTGTCACACTGCTGAGAAGCAACATGATTTAAGATCAGAAAATAAAGAAGGGTTATCATTACAAATTTAATAAATTTCAATTATTTCGTACCGATAAGCTTCACTTAATAAAAAAACTATTTTTCCCTATTTTTTAAATTTGGTGTCGCACCTCTTTGAATGATTTTCTCATCCAGTTAGTATAGTATTTTCCTGAGAATAAATGAATATTGGCCAGCCTGTGTAATTTCCTGTGTAAATGATTCCTTGAATTTTGCATAAAATGCACAAGTAAATAGGGCTGGCATTGAGGGCGCAAGTTTTTTTACATTCTAGAAAACTGTATGAATGTTGTTAACAGTAATGTGTTAACAGCTAATCAGGTAAAGTATGTGAATAATGAATCCACGGAGAAAATCAAAGTTTTACAGCTCTGATGTTTAAAAATTATTGTGTTATTTTTCGTTTTCCTGCTGTTCGCTGTATGTATCGATTTTTAGCAGTAGCGCTTGGGAGAGCTGATCACAGGATGAAAGCGGGAATTTTTTTAATATAAAAATTCACGTTTAGGAGTTCGTGAAGCAAGTCACGTAACAATTGTTGATGAAATCGCTTTAATACGACTCAGCAAATGTTCTGAACTGTTGTTTTACACTTTAGTATCCCTCTAACGTCGGATCTTCATTAATTATAATTATAACATTTCCAGGTTGATTCCGATGATCTGCCACTCAATGTTTCTCGTGAAACTTTGCAACAACATAAATTGCTCAAAGTTATCAAGAAAAAACTGACAAGAAAAGCTCTTGATATGATTAAAAAAATTGATGAAGACAAATACGATGATTTCTGGAAAGAATTTAGTACTTTGTAAGTTGATCTTTGTATTTATTACATTTATTTTAAGCAGATATTTATATATTTTACAGCTTTGTCCGCTGTCCAGTAATGCTGTCCATTGAACATTCGGTTCGAGTTTGATTTGAATTGCATTGTATACAATGTTATAAATTGTATACAATGTTTAGTTTATTTTTTACAATATTTATTTAGTTTAAATTTTATTTTACCTTTAGAAATGTGAATTTCAAATAAGTTAATGTTGCAGGTATTACATGTCATGCAACGATCGACTTGGCCACTTTTTGTAAAGTGTCTTTTAAAGATTTTTAAAATGAAAAATTGAAAATTTTAATGGAATTTATTTTGTTAACATTTAATTACAGTAATCTTTGGATATAAAATTTGATGTAGATTTTTAGTTACATTTCCGTTCAATTTGATTCAAATTCGAAAATGTTCAGTTTGCTCCTGTTTTTGTTTTTGATATGACTCGGTTGGGAGTTGAATCCACGACCTTCTGGATGGGAAGCAAGTACGTTACCATTGTGCTACATCACCCGGTATAAAGCTCAATTATGATGATACCTGTAATTTTTGCTACATTTTGATATAATTGAATTGCTTTCATAAGTAGAGCAAGCTTGATGTTAGAAATTCTTAGCATAATTTCGCTATTACTCTATTTCTTCTTGCAGCAGCTGTTTTGTTTTTTTAGCATCAAACTCGGTGTAATTGAGGATGCGTCGAACAGAACTCGTTTGTCAAAGCTTTTGCGCTTTCATTCATCAGAGTCTGAGGACAAGATGACAAGTTTAGCAGAATATGTAGAGAGAATGAAAGAAAAACAAGATGCAATTTATTTCATCGCTGGTAATGGACTTAATTTAATACTAGCACTATTAACTGCTTTAGTATTACGGAATTTAACAAACATTAGGGAAATCAACTTACTGTACTTTGATTTAGGAATTTCTAATCAGTAATATAACTAATCAGGAGTCAGTCCATCAGTTCAACCAATGAATTACAACTTGCAAAAGGCTTATAGTAACATTAAAGCTAGTTTTTTGTAGTCCATTGTATATACCAATTGGCTTCAGTGTATACCAAAATAAGAAATGTAACATATCAGAAGCTGCAAGTTTTGTTATTTTACCTTCATACATCTTTTCTTTTATTCCTAAATGTTTAGTGCCTTAATCTGTGGAAATGCAGAAAATAAGTGTTTATCTTGCAATTATTATTAATAATATTCATTAATTTAAGACAGTTATTAAATATTGGTGACTGGAGGTTGTGTTTTTAATTTGTAACTACATTGTAGTTTTAAGTTTAATTAAAGGGATGTCATCAGAATTTGATAATATTTTTTTGTAGGCAAAGATAGGAATGAGGTTGAAAAGTCTCCATTCGTAGAACGCTTGTTAAAGAAAGGCTATGAAGTTTTGTATTTGATTGAACCTGTTGATGAGTACTGTGTTCAGTCGATGCCAGAATTTGATGGGAAAAAATTCCAGGTAAATAAAACATTTCACTCGTTATCAACTAATTAACAGTTTTTAAATTTTTGAAACTAAAGTTATGCCTCATGAAGGAGACATGGAAAAGTCGGAACACAACCTGCACACGGTATACAAAGCTGGCATTGAGTTAACGATGTCATTATCGTCACTTTAGTAAATGTAATAACAACGACATTAAGTTTGTCTTGTGAAGCTTTGCGAACGTGGCTTAGGGTTTAAATTTGGAAATTTTCTGGTTGCAAAATAATACGCAATCTAATAACTCATCTGCCTAGGCAGTTTCAATTCGAGTTTAAATTTACTCTCGGTTTTATATTGCAGCTTTTTCACCAAGCATTATCTTGACTTCGGTGTTAAGTAAAGGTTATAAATATCATGCATCAGTCAATTGTTCTTATTCTGCAGAATGTGGCAAAAGAGGGGCTGAAACTTGATGCATCAGAGAAAGCAAAGGAGAGAAAAGAAGCCATGGAAAAGGAATATGAACCTTTACTGAACTGGCTGAAAGAAGATGCTTTAAAAGATAAGGTTTGTTTAATGCCACTTTATTTTCTTCAACATTCGTTGCTTTCTCATTTAGATCATGCAAGAGACATGTAACATTAAACAAATCAAAGCAATAATCAAGTCACTCATCATTAGGTTGCAACTCCGGTGATTAAAGTTGATTACAAATCGTGAAAGTTCTTGTTGCTAACCAAAGTGATTTATCCTTTTGTGTTTAACTGAATTGCAATCATTAATTTGACTATTAAACTTGTGCTTTTAGTTTCAACTTTCAATACAATATCATTATAACAAACCTGCTAGGACCCAAAAAAGTACCCGAAGTACTCTGTAAGCAAATGTGGTTAATAATATTTATATATATGACTACTAGTTGGACAGACATGTTAATAATTTTAGTTCATAAAATAACGTGCAATTAATGTGTGGCTTCATAGAAGATGAAAAATACTTTCAGAAGAGGCTATCAAGCATCAACTATTTTGCAGTTTATTCAAATTCACTGAAAAATATTTTACAAATTAAAATTAATGTGTATTTCATTTTAAATTGTATGAACATAATAAATCATGAATTTATGTAACGTGTTCAGTAAAGTCAATGAGATTCAAAAGTCAGTCATTTATGTTTGCACAAAATTTCTGTTTGCTCTTGTATAAAACATTTTTGCAGTAAGATTCATCACTTCATGAAACATCACAGCAGTAAGCTGATAACCAAACACACACACAGTAACCAAACACACACACACACAAACACACACACACATATATATATATATACATGTGTGTGTGTGTGTGAAAAACGTCAAGCAGCTGAGTAACTGTTTTTATACAGCTAGTAATGACTTTAACAACTCCGCATGCTGCATGCCCAACAACAGTTACTTTTTGCAGCTCCACCAAATGAGGGTTTAAATTTATCTAAATTGATTTGCAAATGGCTGGCAAAGGTACAGTAAGAAATAAAGACATATAAATACATAGTATTGCAAACAGTTGTGTCCAATGTCAAGTCTGCATTACTCAATAACCCAGTGCACTGTATTCAATGCTATTATATTAGTTAAATGAATGACGAAAATTCATTCTTTTGTGTGAATTTCCATTATCGGTGTGTATACAATGAACTATGTGTGGTATAATGGTGTTATACTGTACTTCACTGTGAATGTAGCAGTTAGAAAGTCATTTTTGTCACTCTTTAAAAGTTCTTTGTTTGTATTTGAATTTAAATTTACAACAGATAGAAAAGGCTGTGATCTCAGAGAGGCTGAGTAACTCTCCGTGTGCCCTGGTTGCAAACCAATATGGCTGGTCTGGAAACATGGAGAGATTAGTCCGTTCTCAAGCATATGCAAAGAAAGACGACCCAACACAAAACTTTTACCTTAATCAGAAAAAAATCTTAGAAATTAATCCACGACATCCGCTTGTGAAAGAGCTTCTTCGACGAGTTGAGGTTAGTTTCTCACTATAGGGACAGTAGTGCACCATGTACGGTTTTACTGATAACACCACTTCTGTGACAATAATTAAACATGTGCTGCCACCTACAGTTAAAATAGTCTATTATTGTAACTTGACTCAAGTTTAATACAGATTGTGGCCTTAGTCTGTCCTGCTCAATCACCCTGTACCTGCTGGGCTTCCCATATGTGGTAGGGAAGCTTGCTAGTGAGTTTTGCTAACCAATCAAGTAAGCACAGTAGGTGCATGTGACTTGGGTGGTTCTGTCAAGGGCATTGCGGGCTTTTTTTGACTTCTCCTGAGTATTGCTGCTGAGTTTTTACCATGTGCATTTTTCTTTCATGTAAATAATGTAAGTAACAAATAAAGTCTTTCACAGTTCAATGCAGTTTTCTATTCTCTTCTTGCTTTAACCACCAGAGTGAACCAGTTGCACAATTCAGGCTAAAAGCAGCTATATTGAGTTCTCTACAAATTCAGCTATAGTTTCTACAAGCGGTTCAGTCAGTCTACATAGCCAACTTTAAAGTTTTCTACAATTTCTTTTTTTGCATACAGTCAACCCTCGTCAAACCGGACTAATTGGGGAGGGGGGGTCCGGTTTAGCCGATTGTCCGATTTATCCGATATGCCTATATATGGTCTATATTATACAGGAATAATCACCTTAATAAGGCCTATATACATTGCACTATATACTGTGCACTATATACTACACTGTATATTACTTTAACATAGTTAACCTGTGAGGATAAAGAAATTATTGCACAGTTGGTAGGCCGTGTTGTGTTTAGCGCTCCGGCTCGGACGGAAATCGGTCAGTTTCCTTTACCATGGATGACGTCCGTCTTATCCGATATCCGGGCTAACGGAGTCCGGTTTAACGAGGGTCCACTGTATTTGGTAATTTTCCTATTTGTTAAGTTATGAGAGTTACATGATGCCATTGGTAAAGTTCAGCTTGTTTTGTGCATTTTCAGACTGATAAGGACAATGTGACAACTCAAGAATTAGCAGAAGTTTTATTCGACACGGCAACACTGAGATCAGGCTACATGCTGAAAGACTCATTCCACTTTGCGGAGCGTATTGAAAAAATGCTCAAGTTGAGCATGGATATTTCACCTGATGAGAAAGTACGCCCTTCTATTATTTTGATATAAATAAATAGTTTAACTCTGAGAACTCGGGTTATAAATCTGATAATCTAACAGAAACTACAAATGATTCAACTGGTAAGTTGCAGTAATATATACAATGCTTATAGTGTCAGTGGCTCATTACAGGTTGAAGAATGGCCGGAAGAACTTGATGAAGATGAAGATGTTGATGAAAAAGACGATGAAACACCAGATGAGGTTGATGCTGATGAGCCAGGAGATGATCATGACGAGTTGTGAGAGTAGGAGATCTTTTAACCAGGATATAATGTGTTGATACAATGAAACAATCTCCAGCTATCTGTTTGTTCAACTGTCTAATGCTCTCTAAGAACTGAGTCTTGTAAGCTTTAGGTTGAAAATTCAATTCGTGTGCAACTGAACTTGTGTAAGTCACATATCACTAGGTTTGGCAAAAGATGAAGATGCAAGCTATGACTTCCCCATCGTTCCATTCTCGCTAATTAAGTATATGCATGTGTTGCTTACATTTATGTATACTCCCACACAGTAAATTTAATTTCCAGGGTGATTAAGTTTTTAATTTGCTCTGCTACCTATTTTAACAGTTGCTGATAGTTCTATCAAAGAGGCAAATATTAATTTGCCGTTTGAAAAAGGAATCAACATCAAACTCTGATAAACAAGTGAAGTAATAGTTGTAGCGAGACTGATTTGTATAGGTGGTAACCCGGGGTTTGGTTATCTGACTTGGGCTTTGTATTATCACGACTTACGCAAGTTACTTGTACACGAGAGTGTGCGTGATTAATTGCACATTAAGTGTTCAAATTTATGTGATAGTTTTATTGATATGAATGTTTTGTTATGTGTGAGTGTTTGTTACTATTTTACTTCATTATTGCTTAAAATAATAAACCACATTTAGGCTTTACATTACCGTGTAACTACGGTAGATGCCGCTTAATAGATTCACATTGAGATAGAAACGTTTTGACCGACTAACTAAATCGATTAGTTGATGGGTTTAGTATTGCTAGTATAGTAAAGCACTAATTATCACTCATCAGCTTAGTATGTACTGCAAAGGACACGAAAGCTTTAACACTAAATCCTTATGCTTATGCTCTATTTTTGGGCAGTGAGGATGAGTGCAGGGGAAGAGCGGGTGACAGATTCAAAGAAAAATTGCTATGCTAGCATATTAGTGCGTGTACCTAAATGGACATGAAAAGGTACTTAACATGACTGCTTCTACCTGTATTATAGTGCACAAAGTGAAGATGACATAAAAGTATTAAAAACTCGTTGAACACACACACACACGTTTTATTTTGAGTTCCTTGCATAGGAATGGCCCATGTTTTTTGAGACAATTAAGCGACTAATTCTATCAACCGTGAGTTTATTAAACGGCACCCACTGTATATTCATTTAAGCCATGTGTCGGTGAAAGTTGCAGTGTTTGTTTTACAATTTGATACGACAGCTGAGTTTTTGTGGCATTGCTAGCACCCCAGTGAGCAACTAGGAACTTGTTATTAAAACAGTTTGTGTGTTCAGCATTAAAAATCGAAAATCCGTCGTGTGACGATTTTGGGTGCAAAATGTAGAACATGAAATGTATGAAGCTTTTCCCCTATTCAAGCCATTGAAATGAAAAACAATCGAAAATAAAATATTCCTGAAACATTGTTACCAGAATACCAGTTTAGCCATCGAAGAATAGTTACATTTGACAGTTTACCATGCAAATCTACCTGTGATATACTGACTACATAATTGGTTTTGTTTGCTTTGACACGTATTGCAGATGAGTAATAAATTAACAACTTTGCATGCATTCCTGCTTACCCTTCCAGATTAGCAGATTGACTTTATAGACCTGCATGTGATTGTGTACTAAAAGTGCAGGATAGCTGGTAAATTTGTGTAAACACACATCATAAAACCACAAGCAATGTGGCTGTCATATTTTGGTTGTTGTTAAAGGGAAATTGCACAGCGGTCAGGAAATTGCGTATCAGCAGTCAAAGTGCTGAAGGGAATACTCTGTGTATTTTGACTTTGCAAAAAAATACTTAAACTGGAAGGTTTGAAATCTTAAAACTAGTTTGTTATTTTATTGTCTAAACATGATTATTTTATTAATTTTCGTTTGGCAATACAAATGCGTAAAATTATAAATTTAATCTTGTTCTGATTGAATTTCTTTGGACAGCTGTCCCGCTGTTTTGTCCATTAATGTGTTGCAGCAAATAAACTGTCTAATTACTTCTTGTGCGACAAAAACGAAATGTTTGTGTGTTCTAAATTCATTGTACATTATAAATAAAATTTTGTAATCCGTTTGTTATTTTTTAAAAATCTAGTAGCGTTGTTTTATTTTTGTTTCGTCAAAGCCAAATATAAACCAAACATAAACATAAAGCGAAGCGAAAAATAAACCAAACCAGATTTTTTATACACGATTTACACTTTATTAAGACTTTAAAGAAATAAATATTATATTACTAACAGACAAGCACAATTTTGATTTTTTTATTTGTATTCCATACTAAACATAAGCCAATTATTTAACTTGCAATAAAAATGCTATTATGTAATAAATAACAAAAAATTTCTACAATAGCTGGACAATAAGTTTGTATAAATTGAATGCGTAAGGACTAAAAAGCAATTAACTAAATTAGACCATTGAGTATTAACATATGAAATCAGAAAATGCACACAACCTTTATAAACACTTGAATTTTATTTATAAAATTATATGGCATTTGTTTTGATTTAAAATAGCTGTGAAATATTTTCCCACACGACGAAGTCAAACATACGATTATCACAATGTTCAATGAACGCTACCAGAGCAAACAGATTTTTTGTTCAATCACATAGCAACAAGTAGTGCTCATCATTGGAGTTCTCTAAAATGAATAGTAGACAATATTGCAATGAGTTCTTTTTGTCTAGTAATTTCAATTCTACACGAATGATGAAACGGGAATGAATTGAAAAACTTCGCCAGAGAAGTGTTTGATAAGCTGTCAAGAAGAAAAGGTGGGAAGTAATTGCTTGTTGCATAAACAGCTCCAGACGAAAAATCACCTTTCACAACGCCCTGCAATTATAGCAAATAATTTTTATTATCGATGTCCCTAATAATGAATTTAGTATACATGCACTGTACATAGTTCAATAATCATAAAAAAAGAAGTCAAAATGCCCATATATCTCAAAAATTCTTAATTTTTTCCAGTAAGCTTTATAGTTATATCGCACATCAGTTTTATTCAACTAACACACCACAAACACTTGCAAACATGCTGTGTTAATTAACTAGTGTAATTCTGGCTTTTAACACATCACAAACTGTTTTTATGAAACGTGTTCCTTCTGGGCCTGGGATGTGTGGCGCTAATAACTGATTGTCATCGTCGGATTTAGCATCGTGGCAGCCATTTTAGGAGATGCACAAAATGGATGTGCTTCTGCTCGATTCTGCGCAATTTTTTTAGAACAGTTATTGTTTTTCCAGGACATGAGTAAATAAATGTACAGTCAAAGACTTAGATGTTTAACTTGTTCATCTTATCATAGACTATTCCTGAGTAGGTTGCAGTCACAATAATAATGCAATAATAGAATTTAAGATTTTGTTTTTCAATGATGACCCTATATCATGTAAGCAATCAGCACAATTGCTGTGCACAATTTTTAAAGAAATTACAGTCAGGCCTCATTACAATGCCCCCTTCAGTTTATAACACCAACCTCGTTTAACGCCCATATTTTTGCCAAAGCATAAACATGTATGTACTAATGCAAGTCGTTATAAAGCCAAACTCGCTATAACACCAACTTTTTCTGCAGTCCCAAAGTGGGGTGGGCTAAAGAGGTTTGATTGTATTAGTGCATATGATCTATACGATCATGTGTGCATGAACAATATGCATATGATCTTTGCAATACTGCTTTTATGATTCAAAGACTTTTAAAACTGAATTCAAATTTGAAATCTTGAAATTTGGTTAGATTTGCATGTTTGACAGTCAAGAATTCGATTTGATTCAAATTTGCTTTCTTTTAAAGAATACTCACCCCTAACTATCACTACACTGTAGTTAGAATTATGTATTTAATATCAAACTAATTAACATTGATGATGAAGTAAACCTACAACTATCCATGTGTATAAAACTGTTCAAAGCTTGGTAGCTAAAAGAACCAAATGTAGCCAAGCTTGACAGCTAAAAAACCAAATGTAGCCAAATCTTACAAATACAAGTCAGAATAAAGCCTAAATTTGAATAAGATATTTTTAGATTGCAAATCCTTCAATTCTGGTTCATATTTTAAACATCTCTAGTTTCAGAAATTTACTAATTTGGGTTTTAATTTCATCATCGTTGAAATATAAATAAACATAATATAGGTTACACAGTTTTGCTAAAACTACTAAATTAACTACACAAACAGTAAAACAACATTTTAACTTGCACATACATGTAAAAGGAATAAAGGAATTGTCCAATTTGCGACTGCTTGAGGTTTTGTAATGTCGTAGCGAAGTCACACTTACCATTACCATACAATGCCTGCACAGGAAAGGAAAAAGAGGAAGTAATACGAACTAGGCAAAAACAATGAACTTTACATTAATGGGAACTGTTAAAGGATAAGCAACCTAAAATACAGGTGCAGGGGCATCATAAAAGCAGGAAAAACAAGTTTTAGAAAATGGGTTCTGTTTTTAGGAGGACAGACTAATCAAATCCTCACCTCAGTCACCTGCTACCGCTGTTATTTTTACATCACCCACCCTAAAAACACAAATACCAACAAACACTGAATAGCATGTGATGAAATCAACACAATAATAAAATAACAACTGCAATATACGGGATGCTATATTTCAGTCTTACAGCTTTATCTTGCATACAAAGCAACACAAAAAGAAGTACAGTAATTGCAATTAAAACCACCACCAGAATGATTCAATTTTGATTATCAATACAGTAAACTCTGCATAACTCAAATCCAGCCGGACCCAGAAAAAAACTTTGAGTTAAGCGATGTTGGCCACTTTCCAGCATAGAAACTCTAAACACCTCCGCCAGACGGCTAGCTAAATAGAAGGTAGAAAGTCAACCCTTCTATACAAAATGACGAGATTTGATGACAATTTCATAAATAATAACAAATTATGTAGTGAAACACAATTTTTTATGTTACAAAAGGACATGTATACAACACTATTAAACAATATGATAGTGGAACTACCAATGTCTTACCTATTTCAATCCAGAAGAAAATAATCGGGGCAGGGGGGGTTTGGAAGACAATACTGTTTTCGAGTTGTATGAAACTTTTAGTTTTCTAGTGTATAAATTGCATTTTGAGTTAGGCGAAGTTAAATTACATGTATTTTGATTAAATGGACCATCATTTTTTATTTTAGTTAGACGAAATTTTGAGTTAAGCGATGTTTTTTTTTGGGAAAAACAAAGGATTTCATCCGTTCCGCTGAAATTCTTTGAGTCAGGCAAAAATTTGAGTTATGTGGATGGGAAAATGTCCCTTCCATAACCTACATGATATAGGAATTGTTCTACTAATTCCACTTCATAACATTAATTTATTAATGTACAACATTCACTAATTTCCAGTTCACTTAATCAGGTTTAATCTATCTAAAGGATTTCCTAACATAAGTTTTAGCACAAATGCCACGTCGAGGTTCATAGCTCTGTAAGATCATTTGTTCTACAACGTTTAGGATGATCAACAAAATTACAACACATATAGACAGTTGTTAAGATATACTTACAGTCAAAATACGGTTTTTTGTTTATTTTTTAAATTTTCCTGAAAATTAATATACATGATTGTAGCCAGTTACTATGAAATGAACACATATAGCTAACTATGGGGAACAATTACAAATTTGAATGCAAAAAAAACTATAGAATCTTTGGATCATTTAGCAACAAAAGCCAACAAATGCAACTCTAACTGAAAAATCATACAAAGTTCATAATCATGCAAATAATAACTTGATGCACCTTTAATTCACAGTCCATCAAATTTATTAGGTAAAGAGCTTGGCAGTACGTCACTTTGAGCGCCCCTTGCTTTGCAAATTACGGAGATATAATTATTGCGTCCGCTGTTTTCAAATGAGCAAATTATGTTCATGTTATCAAAACGCGTGTGATATAAATTAGGATGCTTCATAACAGCCACATAAAGAGACCAGTCCCTTTACTGAAATGTATGCCATGGCTCTCGTGCATGTGCAGGTCAGTGCAAAACTGCAAATGCAAAAAGGTTAAACATTTACCTGTTCCTGACCAAGAGCATCTAGGAATAGTCCCATTGGAGTTTTTCTTAATCCAATCATTTCCATCTTATTGGCGATTTTGTTTTTAACATTTCGTAATCGCATAGATGCATGGAGAAAAACCACTAAAAACAAACGTCATTTAATTCATCTAGATATACACAAACAAGACAGACAAAGGGAATACCTAAAGTCAAGCTTAGGCCAACCTGTGACACAATGTAGCTCGTCTCAACTGACAGGGAGTCATAGACACATGCTCAGGTTGACTGCAACTGATTTCCAGGAACTTGGAAGGTTCCTGGAAGTTCCAACAGTGTTAAAGTCGACAACGACAAAGTGTACAGGAATGAAAAAATCTCTGACCAAACCACAATCATCGTCAAACAATGCTGTTGCAACTGGGTTCATACCTCATACTGCAAGCAGAATATGAGCAGCTCCCTGAAACCGAGTTACACTGCATTGAGTAGCATCGTAAGCTTTTGCTTATGTCAACTAGATGTACATGGAAGCAGCAGCATACCATATGTTGTCAGTTGCAGCCCGTTACCGAGTGTCCAATTGCTCTCAGTTGTGTTGTGTCACAAGAGTGGCCTAAGCCTGCTTTAAATGACCCACCATCAGCATATGCTTGATGGTAGTCTTTAGGTAATAGTTGACCCGGTATATAAATGGATGGGTGATTAACAAAAAAATCACTCAATATTGTCTTATAGATTTACTATACTAGCCGTTTGTCTAGTACGCTTTCTTATGTGAAAATGGTACATAACTTTACCAGAGAGTTATCCTTGACCTAGTGAGCTAGATTCCAGTCCTGCCAAAGCCACCAATAGAATAAAAATGGCCTGCCGTTGAATACTGGATACTAGCTGGCAAGGTGTCAAACAGTACAAATATATACAGAAGTCACACATACAAACTAAGGTAAACATAGACACTTCGCCTCTAGTTTACATTTACTTGGTAATAAGCAGAAGACAAAGCCTTTATTTTTATACAGTCAGGAGTAGAAGTCCACAGGATCTTGGAACTGCATATTATAAACTGTCATATTGTTTAAGGCTTATAATCTGCATATTACTTAAAGTTTCATTATTTATTTAATTATATAGTATACAATTTATATATATTATTTAAGTATTTATTTAATAAGTACAGCTGCACATGATTAGCTGACAAACACGTATGTTGATCATTATGTGACTATACCTACATAAAACCATATGCTGAGCTCATTTACCAAAGGAATAACACGTGTGTCCCGCGTGGGCTGGTACAGACGGAGCATCACATTACAGGTGAGTGGACACATACTCATAATTCGAAAATGAACTTTAATATAGAATAATAATATTGCTCAAATTTATGATCATTTTTCAAATCTGAAGCAAGTTCATGTGAATTTGTCACAGAGACATTAAAATTTAAAAAGTTGAATGTAATATCCAGTTATCATAGTAGACATAGATAAAATTGTAAGGAAAATATTTTGTACTCTTCAAATGTGTTTTTATGGACTGATTCTGTTGTTACATCTCCATGATTTTACTTTTATATCAGTTGATCTAGCGGCCAGCTCATCAAATGAACCAATATTAGTTAATTTTGTTTATTTACATACTTACATAAGAGAGGAAGGGCTATTCCCACTAGAAAGACAAACACTGAACCCAGCAGCGCTACCACAAAGTAGCCAGCGGCTATGATAATGCACACGCTCACTAACGGGTGATCTTTCTTGAATTTCCACGTTGCTTGTTTGTTGTTTGTGACATAAACAAATATCCCAAATGCAACACAAATAGCAGTGAAGCCATAGAGAAACTGCAACGGATGCATCATTCTGAAACAAAACAGAATCACAGGTGTAAGAATATATCTATGACTAAAGGTTTATCCATTTGGATATAGCAAAAATAATCTGAAGTCGGCTGTAAAATCCAATGAAATTCTTTATAACCAAGCTTATGCATTTTAAAAATCAAAGCATTAAAGATCAATGCTAAAATCAGTTCTTACAATGCAAGCAAGATCACTAAAAACTACAGCATAGAACCTTCTCTTCTGTAGTCTTTAGTGATCTTGACTGTGCTGTATTGGTGGCTTATGAGAAATGATTTCAGCTTTGAACTTTAGTATCTTAACGAAGAACTTAAAATCTGACATTAAAGATTTCATTAGACTTTACCACAGACTTTAGAACGGCTTTAGCTATATACTCAAAGACAGATTTAATTTTAAACAAAGGAATCACAACCTGTTATGATAGTAAAAGGCAAAAAAAACTATTTTTATTTATTACTATTATTGTTATCATCGTTATCATCATCATTATTGAGGGTAAATAAAAAAGTTTAAGTAATATATATATTTATTTATTCGTCTATATTGTAGACAATTATTATATAGACAACTAATTACCTATCTGTCTGTCTGTCTATCTGTCTGTCTGTCTGTCTCTCTCTCTCTCTCTCTCTCTCTCTCTCTCTCTCTCTCTCTCTCTCTCTCTATCTATCTATCTATCTATCTATCTATCTATCTATCTATCTATCTATCTATCTATCTATCTATCTATCTATCTATCTATCTATCTATCTATCTATCTATCTATCTATCTATCTATATATCTGACAAACATACTAATATGCATGAGCAGTTGACAAGAATGAGTTCAGATAACAAGTTCCTCAAAATGTGCCAGCATCTGACAAAATTAGCAAATGACTCCAAACTGCATAAACACATCTATGCTTGAAATGATTTACCACACTGCGGCTAGTTTACCCTTACTCTGCAGCAATACATATGGACCAGAGAAAATACTTCCAATAAAGTTTTACAACCAAGGACGAATGCCCAAGATAAGACTGTTAAAGTAAGAATGTTTGCAAAAATTCACAGCCATGTTACTCATTTTCACACTTGCTCCTGAAACGGTAAAACTCAGACATCTTGATGTCACTATTGCTAAATTTTTGTACAGAATAATTATAAATTACTTACAGGAATATAGAATACAATGATTTTGCAAAAAACACCATGACACAAGTACTATCAATTTGTCGTAAAAGTGAATTAGAATAACTAAATATTGAATTTGTTTAAATTTGGTTACGCTTGCTGTTTTTCGTTTTGCTACTAAAGCCAAAAGTCACCCCTGCTGATTTTTTTCCTCTAAGGCCAGTCTAGATCTCTCAGTTATTTCACTAATATTTTGTTGTCAATTTGATTTTTTGGTTCTAATTCTTAATATATAACTATGCATTTCCACATTCAAATAAATTATATGCATAAACTTTACCCACTCAGTTCAACTCATTCAATACGTTGATTTGTCTCAGTGATCACATTACATTACAGTACATGCAGTTATAATACAATATATTATATACGCAGAGACGGGGTGGCAAAAAACTAAACCAAACCAATAAATCAACAAAAAAATTGTAGTATCAGAACAGCTAGGGCGTTAAATTAAGCAAATTTAATTTACATTCATTGTGAAAAACTTGAGCTTGAATTATTAAATATAAATTAAAAAAGGGCAAAATTATCAGTGAAAATACAACGTGTGTAATTAAATATATAATTATTATATAAATCACTAGTTATGCTATACACTATAATACACTGAGGGTATAGTACACCATAGATAGTTTACCTGAAATTGTCTTGCATATTGTTGTCTAACATGTCCACAATAACTCACTATTACAATTAATTAATTAATGAGAGCATTAAATTTTCATGCATTAGAATTTCACTCTATTAGTATAAGTAATAACTTATACTATCAGCCTTCTGCTATACTAATTACTGAACCTGCTATGCCATACAAAACGTGTTATCTTTTCATTTCATCTAGAGAACAGTTATGTAGGCCGAGAATTATCCTGCTTTCCAGAGAAAACAAAAGCTTCCTGTCTGGAATAAGTAGCAAACCAAAGTTAAAGTGTCAATGGCATTTCGATGGTATCGACGGTGCCTTTCACAACAGCCAAGTTATTTGTTTACTGTAGGCTTAGCGTCAAGTTACTCAGTAAAAAACCTAGTTTAACTTCAAACTCATGAGTGGAACAACTTGGCTAGATTAACCAACAAACATGGAGGTGTTTAGGGTGTTTAATGTAGCAACTTTGAGTCACTAATTATTGTGATATTACTTTCAGAGTCTATTATTAGAATCATGCCCTGTAAAAATACAAGGAAAATTTCAACACTTCTAAATGGAGGTATTATCTAACTTTTTAAATGGCTAAAACATAGCAAAACCGTAAAAACATTAACAGTGAAGTGCGGTTTAATTTAAGATGTCTTGTCACGTCCTGTTGGGAACTTATTACCAGCTAAAACTAAGTGAAAGTAAGATTAGTTCACCCAAATTATTTTACAGTAAGTGACAAAATGATCTTCTGCAACCCCATCTTTCTTGCACAGTTGATTTACATCACATTATGATAATAATAACTTAATTTCATTATAGATGAGTTTGTTTTTTTCTCACACCAAGTTGCGTAGGACAAAACTCCGTTTTGATGTCTAGTCATTCTATTTTAGGCCTCCTAAATTCTTCTTTTTGATTGATATTGAAGAAAAGAAAAGAACTGGCCTTAAAAGGTGCAGGGCTTTACTGGAAAGAATGTTAGTAAGCCCCAGGTTCCCTGCTCAAGCTTGTAGAAATCTGTCTGTATAAGTTAACAGATATTCAGAAGAGCTGTGTTACACATATGTTTGTTTTAATTGTTACAGATTTCTAAGTACATTACTTGCAGTTGTTAATAGCTTCGTAATGTTTGAAAGTAATGCAAAAATCGAGTGTATGTACTCTTCACAATCTTATTTACACAAGCATCCATATACTTTATAAATATGCAAAGATGCAGTAGACCTACCCCTACCTACTGCCTAAGCAAAACAGGAAAAAATGACGATGTCTACAGATGATGTGCTCTACTACACAAATCTAGAATTCTTTTAGAAAAGATGCAGTAGACCTACCCCTACCTACTACCTAAGCAAAACAGCAAAAAATACGATGTCTACAGATGACGTGCTCTACGACACAAATCTAGAATTTTTTTTAAATTGCTTATGTAATAGTTGTGGAAGCTTTATCAAATTGATGTAGTGGCAGCTGCATTAAATGATGGCAGAAATGGCAGCGGTCACTCATTGCAATGCATGATTGTACGCACATGACCTGAAAATCAATTACTGTACTCTCTAGCACAGGACCCCTGAGGCATGGGACCAAAGGGGAGATAGGTCCAATTGCCATTAAGGGCAGCTCTGCGTGTAGTCATATTTTAAGAATCTTGAGCAATTAAGAGGTTCTGTTACAGGAGTTTACTCCACATATTAACTTGTTAAGAAAAAATGTAATCATGTTGATTTTGCAAAGAGAAATCTAAAAGCTTAATATCCTAACCTAGGTGGTACAGCTGCTTCACTTCATCATTTCAATTAGGATAACATCACCTGCATAGATTAAATTTTTGAATATCTCAAGCATAATGCCTTTCAAAAGAAAATTAAACCACAAATTACTAAATTTCTGGTATGCGAGCACAGTTAGTTCTTACTGTGGTATGACTGTCATTACATTAATAATTATATTTTGCTGTTGATAAAAACTTTCTATTCATTCTGATATCTGATTTAACATGCCACAAGATCTCAATTTTGATAAGGCCACATATGTGCAACTTTTTTTTTATTACAAAAAGCTTTTGATAATGAAGACACTGAAGACAGTTTGAGGTGGCTCGAATTAATACTGTAATACTGTGTTCTTTGTACCTGACTGGTGTTCTACTGAACAGTTACTATGGTTAAGGTTTGGCAGAATTATTGGTTGAAAGATGATTACATTGCAAAATTATCATATCATCACTGTAAACATACTTTAACATAGTAACAAGCTGTCAGCGGAAGTTTTTTTATAAACTAGGCTCCAGTATAAGATCATGGTATGTATCAAGTGTATAAATGATTCCAATTTGTCACACCGTCTGTATCCTCATTGATTAATTAGCCGTCATATTTTGTCATAATGGCTTCAATAAAGCACAAAGGCACTGATTATATAAACGTGTATAAAAATCAATCAGCCTGAAGTCTGAAATACTAACATTTTGGCATTAGAGATAGTAATTAGCCGAATAGTAAAACTAATAGATTAGTTTTCAAGAGCGGCTTACCCAACAACGAGGAAGACTAGAAAAATCATAACAAAGTAGTTTGTCTGGTAGTAAAGCAAGTTGTTATTCACTCTATTTATCCATCGTTCAGGTTCCTTGTGGTTTGGTACCTGGAATCTTGCTGACTGCAGCAAAAAATCTTCTATAGATCGCAAAGGTGCCAATTCAACTTCAGAACCCATTTTTGTTTCGTCTTTCACTAGCACCAAAAATTTAATTATTACGCATATTACTTGGAAAGTTTTGAAGCATTTAAGTAAAAAGACTTTTCAGAAACGGAACATTTAATGTATTACAAGTAGACTTAGAAGAGGCATAGATTTATGGTACAGACATACCGGTTGAGTAAATATTGGCAAACAGCGTACCAGACATAAGCACACGATCACAAATCGCTTAAAAATTAAATCAACTTTAAAATTTTACTAAAAAACAAACAAATGCCAAACAAAAACGTTCTAGTTCTAAAACAAGTTGTATGTTTTGTTGTAGTTTCGTATAAAATTTTGTATGAGTTTTTATTACAGTTGTTTCCATCGAGATTTTTTTAAAGCGATTTCTAGCATGGCGCCTATGGTGACAATGTAGAAAACAGTGACTCTGTCAATAGAATGAGCGAAAAAAGTTGCGCCAGATTATTTCTTTACTGGGAAATTTGAGAATTGATGTGTAACAGAATTCTATTTTGCTGTGTGATAACTTTTGATCAAAATTTTATCTAGTGCAGAATTTCTAACTCTTACAGTCAAAGTCAATTTGGCCTATTCTCGCTGATTCTTATCATTCGGGATCTTTGTTACTGTAGCAATTTACACGTCGAGACTACGGAGTACGGACTAGTCAATTACCATGTAAATTAAATAACTGTATTAAAAACTTAAAATCGATTGTCAGTAAAAACGAATAAGTTGTCATTGAATTCTACAAAAACGAAATGTACCATTTTTAGAGCAAGGACACTAGAAAATTCCAATTATTAATAATAATATTGAAATCAATAATTCCCCAATTGAAATCATTTAGGAAATGAAATTTTTAGAAATTATTTTAAATGAAAACATGGTTTGGAAACTACACATAGATATTATCAAAAATTAAATTCATAAAGACTTTTATTATAGTTTTAACTTTTAAATTATAGACTATAGGTATCATATGTAGGACTAAAAATTAAATAATTAATTTATATCTAATAACCTTGTACATTTGTTACCATACCTCACATACTGTTGTCTTCTTTGGGGACACATACAACTTGTAGGGAGCCGAGTAACCCACTAGCCCAAGTAGGACAATTGGCGTACTTGGGCTAGCCTGTTTTGTTTGCTAATTTAAATTTTGCCTCTTCTCATTGCCAAATCTATTTACTGTTTCTAAATTTAAACTCATTTGAACTTGGTGCCTCATTTTTTTTGTTTTGTTAAGTTGGTGACTATTTTCTTTTGTACATACCTTACTTGACAGGTCACTTAATTTTCTTCAGTTTGGATATGGGTGGTTGACTTGGTGACCCTTGGTCTTTTTGCCACCCCGTCTCTTTTCCATTTTTATTTTAGTTTTTTGCTTTTATTTATGTTTATTTTTTAACATTCAGAGACAAACAAATTATTTACTTACTTAGTTACTAGAATCACTTGTAATCTTAGAAAAAGAGAACATCTTAGTTTAACATGTTTCAAAACTAATAATATTTGAACTGTTAACGATTTAATACAAATGACTACAGCTACATACATGTATAAAACTAAATATCATATCTTTCCAACATTCTTTAATAATCGAGTTCAACCGAATAATTGGAGTTACGCAACCAGAATGAATGAGTTTGTCATTAATTTCTTTAGAACAAACGTGGCACAGCAATTCATTGCAAATTTTGGTCCAGGCTGTGGAATGACATAAATGATGAATTAAAAACTATTCAGCCAATTCATAAATTTAAAAAGAAATATAAAGTACTCAATGATTTTCAATAAATACAATGCTTCTTAATATGCTATACCTACTGCAGCAGTCATACCAGAATCTTGGTACAGATTATACAAAACAAGACATCGCTGATAAATCTTTAGAGCTGATGTAAACATCACATAATCTACTGCTTTTTTCCTGCTATTTCCTGCCCTGTGTGATCTAACCTTTCTGTTTTTTTGTTTTCAGCATCAATTCCTTTTTTATCTGGTTCACATGACAGTGGGCTTAAACAAGCCTTTGCTTTTCTAGCCCCCTGCAGTACAGTTATTGTTTTATGATAATGATAGTGTATGAAACAATAATTTATTACAGTATGATGTAACAATTTTGATATTACCATGTATTAAATGTCACTATATTGTACCGAATGTGATAATAATAAAAGCTTAAAAAAAACTTCATTAACAGTGCTCAAGTTGTAAAACTACCATAGCTGCTTCAACAACTAGCCCAGATGTTGGAAACAGTAATTTCAGACACGAGCAAATTAATTATAATGGCTAAAAATTAAAAAATTGAATTTTTATTCAGATGAACTGCATGCAGATATCTGGTTTCATTAGTGACTGATTTGGTCAGCCACCAATTTAAGTATAATAATAACAATTAGTTATATTTTTACTTTGCCAAAACTTCCTAAGGTAGCTTAATTGTAGCTGGGTTACAGTATTCTTATCAGCCTGAGGAGTAGTTATACTAACAAGACTATCATTAACATTAAGGTAACATGAGCCCATTTCAACTGTATTTATGACTTGGACCATGGCTGCCCACTGCGGTTTGCTCATAGTCCGAATGCTCCAATTATTATACGTTGTTATTATTAAACTTTTTGAGTTATTCATGTATCCTGTATCTCCTTTTTATGAGAATCATTTTGATACCAAGTTCATTACCAAGTCAATTTCAGGGTGGTTGACATTGGTAACTTTTAGTTTTTCGCCACCCTTTCACCAGTCACTTGAATATCATTAACTCAGATAATTTATTCATATAATAATCTTATCACTTTGTATCATACTATCATCTTATCCTTTCATGCTCTGTGTTTTCCTTGTAAAAAAGGTGATAAATAAAGATACTTACTTACTCATTACTCTATGTTGTTACTGAGCTGAGATAAAATCCATGCTGAAGTTTGGGTGCGCACTAAAAAACGTAATCTTGAAAAAATTAATGTCAAAGTTTGCCATTGTTTTTTGTCCTTTTCTGCAAAAGCACTTGGCAAATGCGAAAGTGTGGTTGCTATGGACTTTGAAACAGTACGTTGAAGTTATGTTTAACCCCAGTAGATGGCTTTTTCAGACAAAGATCTGGGCATTGTAACAGAAAATAGTTCCACAAGCAAAATAACAAGCTACCATCAGAGTTTGATTTTTCCAAGTTTTTCATAATTGCAGTATTAATTTTAAGACAAAGAAGTGATTAAGGGATTATAAAATTAAATTTTTAGAACATTTTCCCGATGATTTAATGCTAGAATATAAATGCCTAATATGTTTAGTATTTGTAAAGTTTTCCATTTGACCCAATTCTTGGTGCATTCTTCTTTGAAGATAGAACTTACTAGTCTAGTCTTTTCTCATATTCTGCTCTCATGAAGTAGTTTTAACTATGCCGACTTTTGGGTGGTTTTGGTTTGCAAGCACACATTTCTTGGCTTTCAGAATTGTATATGCAGAATGTAGTGTTACCATTCTTTTTACCACGGCTGATAATATGTTCTATAACGTTTACTTTTAGTATGTCTGTGAGGACAGATGGTATCTCAGGTAGATGGAATCACGTAGAAAAATTTCTGGAACGTTTAGGGCCTCTTGCACATCCGGACTTTGAGCCTGGACCAGAAGTAAGTGTCTGTGTGATTTCAGATTTCTAGTTTAAATGACGATGCAATTTGGTTAAAATTATCGTTTGATAGCTTGGGGAGGGGGAATATTTATTATAATGTCTCTGCTCTTTTTTTTGTAGAATATTTTACCTTTTTTATGCCATTTGGCATTCCATAAGTCACATCAGGATCTACTTTGCGTTAATAGGTGTGGCATGACTCAAACCTGGTTCGTTATCCAGGCTGTGCCGGTAAGATAAATTACTGGGTGGGTGGGAGGTTACTAGTGAAGCGCGATTTTAAAATTTTGTAATTTGACTATAATCTTGTTCTTGTAATTCGATATCACGATTTATCATTTGCGACATTTTTTATTGTTTTATTTACAATGTTTCTCAATGATTGCAGCGCAAGTATAGCTTATAACCTGCTACCAAAACTGAATTTACAAACCGAAACCGATATTTATGAAACACGGGAAACTGATACTGAATCATTTTTGCAAAATCAACTGCTATTAAAACTGAAAAAAGAGAATTCTAAAATGAGAAAAATATTTTGTTTTTTGTTTGCTTGCTTTTATTTGCTGTGATTACTTACTGATATAAAATTCTAATACAAAAAGGCACGGATGTTTTATAGTATAGAATCTCAAGTTTGATGGAGTGGCTTACCTTAAAAATGTGTTATAACGTTTTTGGATGTAAGTATCCTTAATGATTAATGTTTAAACATCATAATGCTTCATTAAAAATAAGCTAATTTTATTTTGTAGATATTTTGTTGTCTTATTATCCAAACTAGTCAGTCATACATTATTTTTTTAAATAATTATTCATTTGTAATCATGTGATTATTTTCCAGGCTACTTTACGCAATGCTAGAATAAATACATTATCAGCTTCTGCAGTTTTGAATAATGGCACATTTTACTTTCAGGTCCTTGAGTTTATTCAGCACATGTGCCGCGTCTTGGTGATAGGCGCAGGTGGCTTAGGATGCGAACTCTTAAAAGACTTGGCATTTATGGGTTTTCGCCACATCGATGTCATTGACATGGACACTATAGATCTTTCCAATTTAAACAGACAGTTTTTATTTCGCAACAAAGACATAGGTAAACCAAAAGCGGTCTGTGCTGCTGAATTTATCAACAGCAGAGTGGATGGGTGCAACGTTGTTCCGTATCCTTTTCGCTCATTGTCATTCTCAGGTTGTTTAGATTTTGTAATGACAAATTTTCTAAATAAGTACTTGAACATTTTTCAGTTTCTGTTTCAAATATTATTCATTTAACATAATAAAATAATAGACATTTTCTTGAACAAAGAAGACTGAAATAACAGTTCAGTATAAATGTGTGTTCTAAGATTTCTGATGAATGATACAAAATGTGAAAAACTCAGTAACTGTTATCACTATAATTTTACTTGATGCAAAATTTATTCCTTGTTCCTTTTTTATAATTTCTTTGCTTTTGTTGGTTGTGCCTTTGACTTATCTTTTAGTCATTATAACAAAATACAAGATTTTGATGAAGATTTTTATCGCCGTAAGTATTGCTTGCATAACATTTGTGTAAAATTTCATTTTTAATTGTGCTTTACTCTGTCGATAATAATAGTATCATGAAAGACACTAAACATAGTAAAGTACTACAAAATTTGTTTAAATTTATATGTGTTTGTTTAATATAATCCACATTAAAGCATTTCTCAAATAATGACTTTTTGACAATTCATATTGACATCTATCTTAAACTCACTATCTTAAACTGAAGTTTTTCTAAAAGAAATTTTCTGTGTTCTTTGCGTACTACTAATTGAAGTATACGTATTTATTACATAACTTCTTATCTAATCAATGTCTTTTTTCTAGAATTTCATTTAGTTGTCTGTGGTTTGGATTCAATTGTATCCAGAAGATGGATAAACGGCATGTTGGTGAGTGAGAAGCTGCATCTACATATTCATTTTCCTCCCTTTTTTATTTACTGCCACTAATGTTAGATCAGATTATATGAACGCAAATGTTTCATTATAATTGATTTTCTTCTTTACAATAACAAACATGAAAGAAGCATGCTTATTGGTTCTCTGACTGCTTGTCTTGTAACAACACTGATTAAATTACCTAAAACCTTTAAAGTTTCTTAAGGACCTGGATTATAGTAATGAAATCATCATGGAAAACATACTTATCTGATATTAAATTTTTGTTTCTTATGAACATGTTTTATTATAATATTATAATTATAAATAGACCTTAATCTTCTCATAAAACAGTTTGCTGGTACATTGCATTTTCAAAAATTCCTGTGTATTTTTTATTTGATCTTGTCAGTGTGGTCTTAGCAGCTTTAATTTTATTTATTCAGCTTAGTTTATTAAATTATGATGATGGCATGGTTGATCAAAGCTCCATCATTCCACTCATAGATGGCGGCACTGAGGGATTCAAGGGCAATGCTCGCGTTATCCTGCCTGGTATAACAGCTTGTGTCGAGTGTACGTTAGATCTTTATCCACCTCAGGTAACAGCAAGTCTAAACAAGAACCATTTCCTACCATTAAATTTTTATTAGCAGCGAAATTAAAAGTGTTTTAATTTACGTTTTTATTTATGTTTATCTCATACTTGTGCACATTTTTCCGATCAGACCACTACCTTGCTGTAAACTTCACATATTTGAGTCAGCTTCAATTTGCTCTAGGTAATCTTGCTGTATTACTAATGAATGATCGGTTACTATGAACTCTGTTTAAAACTTAAAAATTTGTACTCTTTCTTTGGATTAACACTGATAAGTAATAATAATAATTATTATTATAATAATAGTAATTATAACAATATGGGTCTGTCATTATTATGTTTGTAAAATTGCTGTTAATGTCAATCTGCCTTTGAATGCACTTATAAACATTACTTTTAAACCTTTTGTGCTTAATTTCAGAATTTTGTTAATACACAGTTTTTTTATTTTGGTCTAAAGATTTTCTTAAAAATTATGTAATAGTGCTATCAAACTTTAGAATTCTCATAGAATATGTCATTAGACAAGCGTCCAAGTAGTTTTTATTTGATCCATTCTGGTCGACACAGTCTGGAATTAAATTTGAGTAGTGATTCATGAATGCTTGGTAATTGATTACAGTCAACCCTCGTTAAACTGGACTAATTGGGGGTGGGTGGGTGTTCTGGTTTAGTCGATTGTCCGATTTATCCAATATGCCTATATATGGTCTATATTATAAAGGGATAATCACCTTAATAAGGCCTATATACATTGCACTATATACTGTGCACTATATACTATACTGTATATTACTTTAAAATAGTTACCCTGTGAGGATAAAGACATTATTGTACAGTTGGTAAGCCGTGTTGTGTTTAGCGCTCCGGCTCGGACGGAAATCGGTCAGTTTCCTTTACCACAGATGACATCCATCTTATCCGATATCCGGGCTAACTGGGTCCGGTTTAACGAGGGTTGACTGTATTTGTTTAAATAATTAGCAGAGCACATCTTTAGGAAAAATGAAATTACATTGTGCTACCTTGCCATCAATATTTTAGATCATTTACTTTAAGCTTGACTTTAACACAGCCAGCTAAATGCTGAAAAGTGCAGGACAGTATTTTTTTTCTATATTTATTCACTGAATGATCCTCACTGCATTGATCAGGTTGTTTCAAAAGTTTGACTGGGCATTCTTCTCCCCACACCAGTGTTGAGATGCTAAGAAAATTTCCAGTGATCTTTCAATATTCTATAGCTTTTGTGCAAAGTTGACAAGCTGGATGTTGTTATAGGATTACTGGTTGCTCTGTTTGTTTTTTCCGAAGTATTTCCTGCTTCTTGTTTTGTACAAACTGTCATCAAAAGGACATTACTAGGGCATTGACTTAGTAATTGCTTGTACCAAGCAGTACCTCATGAATTACCTCACTCAGTCACCCCAAGCAGTACCTCATGAATTACCTCAGTCACCCCAAGCAGTACATCAGCCACCTAGTTAAAAAGCTTCCTGATTCAGTGAAGCATTTTGCTGTTAAAAAAGGAAACAAAAAAGCTGACACAGGGGCAGTAATTTACGGGCAGTCACTCTGCAAACACTCTTCCTTTCATGCACTCTGTTTCTTGTCAAGCAGGCTTTAAGCTGCTTCAAAATTTGGCTAATTACAAAAGGTTATCTCCTATCAAAGTGTTGTGGCTGGAACATTCAAACCAGAAAAACGATTTAGCTTAAAATAAACAGGCTTGAACTCTAAACCCGCAGTTCAGCGTATTTTTACAAACTCAATGTACTAGAATACAATCGTGGAAGAGAACAGTTACAAAGACCACAATAACGATGTCTATATATTTTAACAGATTAAGAATCACATATGATCTATTTTATACTAAGTTATTTTATACAATTTGATATCGTATTGATATTTTCTAATGTAATGACAGTACTACATTGTTTTGTGTAAGTACATAACTGCAAATACGGCAACTTCATCTTCAAGTTTTTCCTGTTTCTCAAATTCTGATGTTTAATTCTTGTTGTCTTCAGGTAAATTTTCCAATGTGCACAATTGCACATACACCTCGTCTGCCTGAGCACTGTATTGAATATGTGCGTGTGCTGCTTTGGCCGAAGGACAATCCTTTTGGGGGTAAGTGTTGATTTCTTTTAAAACATTCGTTAAAGGCAATCTAATGCATAGTTCACACGTGGTCCTTCAAAACACTGATGTTGAAAAGAATGGCATTCAAAACATTGAACTATGTTCACATGGGGGGCAGACTTCTTTACTTTTTTCCTTTGTGTCAGTTTAATTTGTTCAGTTCAGAAACAAAACAAAAACTTACAGTGACTTAGCTGTTTTTCTCAACATTCTTGCTGTAGGCCTCAATAGTCCAATTGTGTTTTAAAGCAACAAAGATAACAAATTTAGTAAGTTTAGTATGTCAATCGGGCGTATGTCCAATGTGGAAAACAGTTGCACAAATGAAATTGTGATAGAAGTAGTGTTTTCTTTTGAAGTTTTTATGAGAAAATGATTTTTGTAGAACTTCAGTTCTGTAAATTAATGAAAATCCTGACTCGACAAAACTCCCTTATCAGCCGCTTGAGTTCTTACATTTTTGTTATCAAGAAGTAGAATATAAAATGCTATAGACCAGACGGTTTAGTCTAGTGGTAACGCGTCTGCTTCCCGTCTGGAGGTCGTGAGTTCGAACCAGCAGCCCGGTAATATCAAAGACGTTAAAAATGGTACCTGCTGTTGCCCTGCCTGACGCGTGGTATTTAGGGTAAAAGTGGGGTAAAAATAATCTCTGTTATGTAGTTGTAGGTTGTTATTTACAGTCGGCGATAATAGCTCTTTGAGCTAATGTTAATTGTTGACCCAAAAGCCGATTTTAAATAAAGATTATTATTATTGTTATTATTATTATTATTAATACTCGAGTTCCGAGTTCTGCAGTAAGGTGTGCTGGGATCAATTAATCAATTTAATCGATTTTGGCTTTTATTTCCAGTCTTCAATTATTTTTTCTGTTGCCAGTAAAATTGTATTATATTTCACTATTTGTTGATTTCAGCTTATTTTTTGGAAAATAATAAACATAACAAAATATCATCATCATCATCATCTGCCAATTACGCCTATAGTAGGCATTGGGCAGACAGAATTTTAAAGTAAAAGAAATGTGTCATCAATACATGCAAACTTGGCAGTTAATCCAGCAGAATACTAGCACTGACATGTCAGTGGCTTCTCAGCACCACTTCCAACCAAGAAAATGTCAGTCGCTGTGGTAAAATAAAGTAATATGGTGGTATTATTATGCAGTAATTTAGAGTACTGGTACCGTCGCTTATGAGTAAGGGTTTATGATAAGTATAGCTTTCATGTTCACTTGTTTTCTCGTAGTACAACCTGACTGAATTAATTACCAAACCCGATTAATTGATTTGAAAATGTAACTGATGTCGCACCACTAGTACGCACTCCCTGCTCCTGGAGTAAAGGCCAGTTGTCTCTTGAACTGATTATGTTATTATTTTGCAAATTTATTTATTTTTGTACATATATTTCATGGTTAGCAGAATTAAAAATAACTCACTTTTCTTCTGATACATATTAGAATTTTTTGTGCCCATTTCACTCCTATGACATCATTAAAATAATTAGGCTCATTAATTTTAATTTATTATTTCTGCAGATGAGGTAGGCATAGACGGTGATAATCCTGATCATATTCAGTGGATATTTCGCAAGTCATTAGAGAGAGCCGATGAGTACGGTATTCATGGTGTAACGTACAGGCTCACTCAGGGGGTGGTGAAGCATATCATCCCAGCCGTAGCATCAACAAATGCCGTCATTGCCGCTGCCTGTGCCACTGAAGCATTCAAAATTGCCTCTAGGTGAGCAGTCTTGTTTGAAGTTTAATCAGTTATATTAAAAATTACTGATAGTAGAAGATTTTTGACACTTTTTTCGAAAACAGCGAGAAACAAAGAGGATCTCATCTGTATAAAATAGTTTCAATAAAAAGTAATTATGTGCAAATAAGAAAAAGTAATAGACGTTTTACTAATAAAATTTTTATGTTAGAAAACCATGTACAGTAGCCGCTGCTTAATAGACTCACTTTGGGACCGACGTGTTTTGACCCAATTATCCCGATTGAACCTATTAACTGATGGAAGTAGTATTATGAGTCATCAGCTTACTATGCAGTGCAAAGGCTTTTAATCAATTTTAGAAACAAAGTAATGCCTAAATTCCTTTGTGCAGTTAAAAATTAGAAAAAACATTTTAAAATATTAATTTATATAAGTGAATTAACAATAAATTAAAAGTATACATTTCTAAATCACACAACTCTGAATTGGGCATGACAGTTCTGAATCGTCTGCTTACTTACATTGCTCTATGACATAGCCGGTAAATGTACTGTACATCTTTGACTATTAACTCATTAAGTCTGAAAGCGTGATTTGCAACTAGAGCATCAAAAGGAAACTGCTAGGCAAGTGATTAAATGTTTAGCTTCCAGAAATTTTTTGGGTAACGAGGTTAATTGCAGTGGGCGAGCAGGTAACATATTCAAAGCAAAACCGCTACGCTAGCGTATTAGCATGATAAACGTACACGTTTCCAAACAAAACCGTACTTAACATGATTGTTTCTACATATATCATGCACATAATGAAAGTAATGATGAGATAAAAGTAGGACAGGCTGTTTTGGCACATACAAATATCTTATTTAAGTACGCGAAGGAAAAATATTGAGTCATTTACCGATAGTTTTTATGTATATTTGAATAGAAACGACTCGTTCCAGGCGTTTGTGAATCAATCAAGCGATTGAGTCTACTAACCGTGAGTCTATTAAGCGGCGACTACTGTACTCTGCAAAAACTGTTCTATGTCTGGTAGGGCAAAACAAGCGCTTACAAGGGTCTATGTTAAATCCTGATATTCAGTGGCAAAAAGTTACGCCAAAGCATTAGAAAAAGAGTTAATTTTTATTTTGCCATAATATTTGATCATTTTCTGAACGTTATTTGGTAATAGTATTTGTAATAATAGAGTAACATTTTGATAAGTCAGTTTGTCAATCATTAATGGACCACTAAATTATGGAGAAGCCGTTTGTTGTTTATTTTCGCCTGATAAAACAAATAATAAATTAAGATGTAATTATCTCCTTTACAAATAAAACAACTAGGTTAATTAATGGATAGATTTAGTTATTTTTAGTTTATAATACATTTATATGTCTACGTGAAAGTGTATGCTATGTATTCACTTTTTTATTTTGAAATGGGGTAATATGGTTCTTGTTTTTTATACCTACAAACGTATTTAGGTTTACTGGCCATTTACATTGTTTTTGTTGAGAAGTTCTACCAATGTTGTGTGATGTAGAGTTAAAAACTCTTTTGATGGTACAGGATGGTACAATAAAATAAACCTCTGATATTTTAGCCGAATCTAAAAGTTTCTAAAGAAGCTGGGCTGCTCAACACTTTTGCTTTATCTTTTTACTTTGACCCTTCTTAGTGAAATAATTTTTACTTGGGGTACAAATGACAAAAATGTTCTGACATTTGAGCATTTCTTAAGAAAATATTTGTGAAACTTGTAACTGTATATTTTAGGTGCTGCCATCTATTGATTAGTCACTTTAACATTTTACTAGTTAAACTCACCCTTAGTACAATTGTTCGGTCCAGTGAATATGCAAACTCACTGGATCTCCCCTATTTTCACTGTAATGGGATATGTGAAGCCAAGTTTTTGCATAGTTCTCTACATATATAAACTGGCTAGATTTCCCTGCTAGTCACTCTCTGTCTCAGACAGTGCAGTTGTGCATGGGACGCACTGTCTCTCTGTCACACACTCAGTGCTGTGCAGCAGTTGTGATCTTCATTTTACTTGTGCATTTTACTGTGTATTTAGTGCAATAAAAGTGTTTCAGTTTTTGTGCAAACATGCAATCTAGTGTTTAGTTGTTTTCTACAAGTGTTCAATTTCAACTTCACAAATAACTTTCACAATATTTGTGGAGATGATTTTTGTGATTAGATTGTGTTGATGTTCATTTTTTTATATAAAAGGTATAATTGTTGATATAGTTGTGCAATGCCGCTGCAGAATTACATGATGTTTAATGATGGAGATGGCTTGTTCACCTATACTTTCCAGGCTGAGAAAAAGGTAAAGTTGTAAAATACAATAACTATTTATTTATAACAAAAAATAAAGTGCTTTAATGCAGTTTAACAAAATAAGCTTTTTCACGGTTTTAGTGATTGATGATGATCTTGAAATGGTGAAAGGTTAAGTTTAATAGACAACGCATTTGTGTACACAACGTCTTGCAGCCCTTGCTGTTGAAACAGTAATAGTTTTAACATTTAGCCAGAACCTTACCTAGTTCAATTTTTCTTGTTTCCAAGCAAGATCCTGCTAGTAAATCACTCTATGCATAAAAGTCGACGTAAATCAACTGAACTGATGCGGCAGACGGCTTTGTTTTACCAACATGTCACATGACAGTTGTAGTTAAGACACATTGTTGTGGTACACTTAACCTTTGACCTAGAGCAACTGTGCTTGTACACAATGAAACTGAAAAAGCTTATTATTAACAGGCAAACTTTCCATTTTAAAGTTTTATAAGCACATTGTAGATGCAGCCATGTTTCTAGCTGTTAATTAGAATTGAATACAATGGCTCCTACATGAGTCTTCACAAGATAGTAGATTATTATTACATCATTAATACGTTTACTAAATGTCATAAATAATATGCATATTTATTTATCACATGGGCTTTTTTATGAATTTTTGTACAAAAATGTCACATCCAAAGTAACTGTCATGTTAATTTTGTCTATGGCCGGTTTTGGTTTTTGTTATTGGTCATGTATCTGTCTCAATTGCCCAGTTCTGGTATCGCGCCATCTCTACTCAAAATAATTGAGTTTAGTACTCACAGACTAAAGAACTGGATTGTGCATATATATTGTTTATGGGAATTAACCAAGTGAGAGTACATTAACTGCACTAAATGCAAGTGTAATGAGACTAATGCAGTTGATAATAGACTTTAGTCACTTTTTCAAAGGTTTATAATCATGAGTTGATCAATTGTTGTTGAAATTTCCTGCCAGGTAATCAGAATAAATTAGACACTCACAAATTGCTGAATGGCACTCTTCCTTTGTGCAGCCCGCTAAAACATACCAGAGGTGCTGAATGTTTTTCAAAGAGGTTCAGGATTAGAGAATTCTGGATCGGGGGTCGAGATTGTGGCAACCTCGATCCTGGGTGCCACTAGTGTTTGTAGTCATACTACAGAAAGTTTTACTTACAATCTCGTAGTACAGAAAGTTTTACTTACAATCAGATTTGCTTAGAATTTTTTTAGTTTCATAATGCAAGTTTTTGGGTATTTTAATCTAAATTGAAAATTCACTGGTTTTAACGGTTTTATTTTCTTTATGTATATTGTACCCATTTTATACATTTATGATTTATATATCTTAGTGGTGTCTGATATTAGAATTGTCATTGTAAATGTGCTACAGAATACACGCATGCAACACACACATGCACGCGCCCGCACGCACGCACGCACACACATGGATAGTCCACTATGGAAAAGCAAAATAAACTTTTAAAACTCAAGTAGTGTTTGTGGTGTCCTAGCGTAATGCACAGAATACAAAACTCTACAATTTTATGCCACGAACACGCATACGGCATAAGTATTTATATCACTGTTAGGTCATCAAAATTGCTACAACAGTTTGTATTAATAGTGAACATAAATTTGCCAAAACTGTTTGTGGTGTACTGACATTCCTCACATGAACAACTAATTTGGGTTACGTGAAACTGCACCTAATTCAAGTATGCAAAACCTTTGAAAACCATATGTATTGTATGAAATGTTCCATGATAGCACTTCCTAAGATGATTAAAGACCCCTCATAAAACCTTTTTAATGATTAAGTTATCCTCCCCATTTGAAAGGTTCACGTCTACAAGGCAAGTAAAGACTTGCAGAAAATCATGTTGCAAAAATTTGCCTTAATCCATTTGACTTTCGAATTTCTGAAATCGATGAAGCTCTAGTCTTTTTGTCAAAATTAATGAGAATTAATGTTCTGAGATCATAGTGTGTAAGCGGAAGAGCAAGTTTTAAGCATTATCAAAGAACCGAAATTAAAATCTGCATCCTAATTGAAGTGTTAAACCGAAGTGATTAGATTAACATTTGGCTGCCGCATAAAGATTTGGTGCAACGGAAAAATAAAGATATTCTGGAGGTACATGCATCATCAAAAAATGTAGGCTTTTGTTGCACAGGCAAGATGCTGCAGATGGGACATCCTGCCACCATTGAAAACTACACAGGATATTGCAATCAGTATTCCTGCATTGTCACTTCAGAGCTCATTACATTAATCTGTAATTTATAACTTCACACAATGCGTTATAAACTATTTGTGGTGTGCTAGCACACTAGGGCCAAAATATGGTATCAGACTAAAATGGTTTATTAGTTACTTGTATGAAAGAACGAACAAACAAGTGAAATGCAATTTACGTGTAACTAAATGGAAAGAGGATCCGGGAATGATCCGAAACAAGTGAAATGCAATTTACGTGTAACTAAATGGAAAGAGGATTCGGGAACAGTCCGGAACAAGTGAAATGCAATTTACGTGTAACTAAATGGAAAGAGGATTCGGGAACGGTCCAGAACAAGTGAAATGCAATTTACGTGTAACTAAATGGAAAGAGGATTCGGGAACAGTCCGAAACAAGTGAAATGCAATTTACGTGTAACTAAATGGAAAGAGGATTCGGGAACAGTCCGGAACAAGTGAAATGCAATTTACATGTAACTAAATGGAAAGAGGATTCGGGAACAGTCCGGAACAAGGAAAATGCAGAACTTAAGCAGCAGGGCTCTTTGTATTTATAACGTTGATTTCAAGTTTATGGCTTAATAATATCCTGAATCTACGATTGTTGCTTTTTTGAAACTGAACTTAACTAGAATCAGAGTTGAGCTGATTGAGGATTTGGGTCAAGGATTTCTGGATCATTGGATTTATATTAAAAAAGAAATAAACCATCCTGGCCTTGTGGTCGTGGGTAGGGACTGAACGGGGTTTCGGGCCGGGATGATGATGGAGGTGAACGAGGGAAGGTAATGGCCCGGACTTGGGCTGGGGCCAGTGTTGGACGTTTTGTGACTGTGCCTCAGTCTATGTGAAAAAACATTGAAATTATTCAGCTGCAAATTGTCGGCCAAGAGAGTCAGTTATTGATCACATTGATGGAGCTGCAGCGTCGATTATGACAGAACAAACCGATCTTTGAACCACTGGAGTGGCCTCTCCAGGGCGAACGCCGGGGCAAGGTGTATGGAGATCCTGAGTTGCCCAGACAACAGGAACTCCCTCTCTTCCTCCCTGGTGTAGTCCAAAGGAAAGCGTAGCGATACGTTTGGCACCAGGTTGGCTGCAGGAGCTGCTGGAGTCAGTGAGCATGCTGCACTGGTCCGTCTTCGGGGCTCCACTCCTGATTTGGAAGGTTTACTCCTCTACACATGGCCGTTGGGTCACATGACCTTGTCCGCCCTCGGCTTGTTTGTGCAGCTCCTCCGCCTAGTGTCGAGATACTGTGTGGGCATCCCGCAAGCCTACAGCTGCAAATATTGCTTAATTAAATGGACGTGAAACAAAGAACCTCTAAGTTTTCTTTTCACAGTTTATTATTAAAAACAACTTTATTATTTGGAGCCAATGCATCTCATCATTGTCATTATCATCATCATTATCATCATCAATGTCATCATTATGTGACTGGAATAACGTATTAGCTTAATCATACATGGTTTTTGAAATGCCTTCCCAACATGAAACTAAAAGCCACACTGTTTTCCAAAGCTGCCAAGTCTCAGACATTTCGCATGTTTCACATATTTTAACTCTTTCACACGCGCACATGCCTCAACAATCATTTCTCACTCATTCTACAAATTAACAGGCAAAACTGTGAAATCATCTGGCTTCCTTTGCCATCAGTACAAACACAATTAGTAGTGTGCTACTCTCAATAATACAGCAGCGTGTCTCACAATGTATACTGTGTACTAAAGGGTATTAAAATTGAAATTAAGCATTTTTATATATTATTGAGCTTTTCTTGTGTATGCAAAAACATAATTGTTTTCATTATGCATAATGGTTTGTGAACTGTAATGTACCCAAAAATTGCCTAATTTTTTTACCCAAGTATTTTGATATTAGCACCAAAGGATGCTAAAATTTCTAAGGTGTTAATTTGTCCATCATGGCATGAGGGGGGTGGGTGGGCGAGAGGGCGAGATGATCACGGGGCTTTCTACATTTCACCCTCATTTTTACATCAAATGGTTGGCAGGTCTGGTTTTTCTAATTTGAAATTGAAAAAATAGTAAAAAAAATTGACTGTAATTATAATTTTAGCTCCAGTTAGTTGCCCTGGTCTTAACTTCAAATTCGGTGTAGGATTCAAGGCTGTCAAAATCCCAAGATTGATTACTCGGGACCCCCCGGTCTCTCCATAGTCATGGCAGGTCTTAATTCAATGCTAACAGCTCACCAGTCAGTCTGACTTTTCTGAATTTTAATCTGGAAAATTAAACATACCATCTAACCCCAGCTCTCAACTGATTAAAGACGAATTTTTGAAATCTCTTGAGAGGATGATTGTTTCTTTCTACTTTTGAACTTTGTAGCAAAACTTTTTCTACGACTTTGATGTTCACAAATTTCTTTATAGAGTGAACATAAGCTGCGCAAAGCTTTCGCTCTTTTACTTGCAGTATATCGGAGATACGAAGCTTCTTCTTCTTGCAAGACAGCTGCTTTCAGTGCTGTTTGATTAAGTTATAGCCTCTAGGTATTACATAAATTAGCTTATTGCAGTTTGCGCAGCTGAAAGGTAACATCTTCACACCTTGTATCACAGATTGTGATTTGTAAGCATTTATCAGGTGTACAAGTGCGGGTATTGACCACAATGCGTTTCATTTACGAAAACGCGTCTTCGGTTTTCAACTCTGCTGCATTTGATGACGCTCAATCAGTAATCGACATATTTTTGGTAATATTTGGAGTGTTGATTATCATTGCAAATGGCATCGTTGTGTTGACAGTTGTGAAGTCGTTTACTTTGCACACGCCTTTGTACTACTCCCTGTGTAGCTTGTCCGTGGCAGACTTGATTGTTGGTGTTGCTTTTCTCACGCAAACTATCTCATTTAACGTGGCTCCCTCTATGAAGCACAATCACATCGCTTGCAGTGTTATATTCATATTCACCCCTGCTTCGATGACAAACTCATTTATCAACTACCTCGTTCCAACATGCGAACGATTTGTAAGCATCGTATATCCGCTTCGTTATCCGAACTTTCTGACCGACCGACGAGTATTCACCATGATCGGATGCCTGTGGCTTTTCACGATTTCGAGTACAATTAGTTTTGGACTCCTGTACACGTTTTCGGTTGAGACAAAGTACAATTGTGTTCCCCTTACAGGTGGCATCTATTTTCCATTCACCCTGTATTTCTTCACAGCTTGGTATATTTTCTTGTTTGGCACTATGAGCTGCCTGTACACCATCATCTTCAGAACTGCATGGCGTCAAATTAGAAGAATGCAGAACACTGTCATTTCCATCGTCTCACAGGGAGCCATTGTCACAAACAGAGGCATTTCTGATCTTCAAGCGAAACTGAAGCCGGTAAAAGCTGTCACAATTGCTCTTGGCTTATTCTTCCTGTGCTACATTCCTGGCATATTTACGAGCATTGTGTGGGCAAAAAACGGAGAATCGGAAATCATCAACCGATACAACTACTACTGGTTCTTCATACCGTGCTACTGCAACTCCTTGGTAAACGTGTTCATCTTCATAGCAAGACTCGACCATTTCAGGAATGAGCTGAAGAAACTCCTTTGCGGTAGATTTTTAGGTTTTTCCTCTTCAACCCAAAAGTTTGTAGTGTAACTAGAATATTTATAGCTTTCTACTGAGCATTTGAGTGGATGCCATTGTTGAAAAGATGGTAACTAGCCGTGGACTCACGATGCTGGGAAAAAATAAAGATTAGTAAAGAGCAAGAAGTAATGAGTAAAGAGAAAAATTATTAGAAACTTCACTGCAGACTTAAAGGACTAGAAGAACTGTAGCTACTTATAATGAACACATTGAACAAAATAGTTAACAGTGGACTTATTTTTCCAGTTCTTAATTGGATGGTCTTTCTAATTATTACTGTTACCAGGGCTTAGTTCTCTTAACTACCACTATTAATTATCGTGTACAAACAACGTTTCAATCAAGTGGCATATGTGTAGTTACTCAGTTTTGTCTGTGTTCCTTGTAATTTACTTTTGCACTTTGGCACTATGACACTCTTCTTTTCAATGTACCACTCGATGACAGTGTTTCGTTTGTAGGACGATTGTTTAGCGTGTAGTCAAGTACCACAAAGGTTAGTTTTTCCGGACAGCATTAAGCTGCAAGATATCATAACATTCCTTCAGGATTCTTCTGCATAGTAAGTTTTATTTTTCCATTTTGCTGTAAAGATTTTCCGGTTATTTTATTTTCATGTGAATTTTTACCATCCAGCTTTTGTTTCATAGTTCACAATACAAATTTATAGTTTAGTGGAAGAATTAATTTCGATTAATTTTATGGAATGATGTCCAATGAAGTGTAAATACATTCCACACAACGAGCTTCGAAATCTTTAGTCGAGTTCGATGCTATTTGCTTCTTTTAAGTCTTAGTTTGAGAAGTTATGAATGGAATCGATTGATTTAGCGCATGTATTCCAGGCTGAGACTATTAATATTATCAGCAAATTGTTGTGGTTGTCAATTGGTTGTAAATGTGACAAGTCGTAACAATTTGAAATACTGGGTTACATATATATATATAACACAGTGGCCTTTTGTACATGTATTGAAACACACGTTCGTAAGTCACTTCTAACTTTAAGTTTTGACTATTTTATTAGTAACGTTTTTTTAGTAAAACACAAAGTACAGATTCCAAACATACTGACATCATTGTACAACTCATTTTCAAACTGTATATACTTTTTGTTTTTATTTAAAATTTTAGCCAAATGAAATCACCAGGCATTACCACGATGATTGATGGCAAAAACAAAACTCTGTATCTGCAGACGGTTCCATCTATTGAGCAAAGGACAAAAGCAAATTTGAAGAAAACACTTGAAGGTAACTATGCTGCATGATCTGGTTAGGTTGTGGCATTTAGCTATGGTTTGTGTCTTGCTTTTAATTATGTTAAGCTTGTTTAACTGTTGGCAATGTATGAATGAATTAATGCAGTCATGTTAGCCTTGTTTAACTGTTGGCAATGTATGAATGAATTAATGCAGTTATGTTAACCTTGTTTAACTGTTGGCAATGTATGAATGAATTAATGCAGTTATGTTAACTTTGTTTAACTGTTGGCAATGTATGAATGAATTAATGCAGTTATGTTAACTTTGTTTAACTGTTGGCTATGTATGAATGAATTAATGCAGTTATGTTAACTTTGTTTAATTGTTGGCAATGTATGAATGAATTAATGCAGTCATGTTAACTTTGTTTAATTGTTGGCAATGTATAAATGAATTAATGCAGTTATGTTAACCTTGTTTAACTGTTGGCAATGTATGAATGAATTAATGCAGTCATGTTAACTTTGTTTAACTGTTGGCTATGTATGACTAAATTAATGCAGTTATGTTAACTTTGTTTAATTGTTGGCAATGTATAAATGAATTAATGCATTTATGTTAACCTTGTTTAACTGTTGGCAATGTATGAATGAATTAATGCAGTCATGTTAACCTTGTTTAACTGTTGGCAATGTATGAATGAATTAATGCAGTCATGTTAACCTTGTTTAACTGTTGGCAATGTATGAATGAATTAATGCAGTTATGTTAACCTTGTTTAACTGTTGGCAATGTATGAATGAATTAATGCAGTCATGTTAACCTTGTTTAACTGTTGGCAATGTATGAATGAATTAATGCAGTTATGTTAGCCTTGTTTAACTGTTGGCAATGTATGAATGAATTAATGCAGTTATGTTAGCCTTGTTTAACTGTTGGCAATGTATGAATGAATTAATGCAGTTATGTTAGCCTTGTTTAACTGTTGGCAATGTATGAATGAATTAATGCAGTCATGTTAACCTTGTTTAACTGTTGGCAATGTATGAATGAATTAATGCAGTTATGTTAACCTTGTTTAACTGTTGGCAATGTATGAATGAATTAATGCAGTTATGTTAGCCTTGTTTAACTGTTGGCAATGTATGAATGAATTAATGCAAATGTTAACTCGAAAGGCTTAGTAAGCTTCGGAGATACAAGTCAAAACTTTGACTTTATGGCACTTTGCTACGGTTTCTTGCCTTGTTAGTATTGGAAGCAGGCACGGATTAGCGTTTTTGCTAGTGGAACTCCATTTTTCCTTGTCTATCGAATGGTAGTTGTCAAATAAAGCCGTATTTTTGTTAACAGGAAATAAAGTCACTGAGTTCGAGGGTATGGGTTGTACCCGAGAAATATAAGTAAAATCTGCCTGATCGCAATATTTCATCATCTCCGGAAACATGTCATGTAGGGCTTTTTTAAAACAAAATGTTATAATTAGAAGACCTGTCTTTGATTTGGACATTAAAACATTTGGGCTGCTTAATTGGGCAGAATTGTGATGATGATTTTTTTTCTTATTATTAGGCAAATTTGGTACTGGACACACACAAGCTTAGTCTCGATGATCACACACCACATTTTATAAAAATAAATGACCGATTGAAAGAATAACTGAAGGAAGAACAAATGAAATAAATCCATGTGTAATGTAGTTGAAATCTCAGAAAAAAACTGTTAGTCATACCGTAGAGTTCTTCACACAGTCCGGAAGTAAACATACTTATTCACTGATCTTTGTTTGAAGAAGACTGTCTCATGTATACAGTGTGTCTAATGCAAAAGCACATAGAAAGTAAATTAATTATAAAATTTCATAACTGTGTGCCTGTGTGATATGTATTGTGTGTTTGGAGCGGCACTAATCTTAGTTTTGTTTTGTCATTTCTACAAAAGCAATTGTGTTTTTAAATTAACATTTTCTTTCCAGAATTGGGACTCGTCGATGGACAAGAGATCGTGGTAGCTGATGAGACGACACCAAATGCACTTGTATTTACCCTAAATCTAGTTTCTAAGAATCAGATAGGTGGAGAACTGTGATATTTGTGTTTTGTGCTGTATTAAAACAATGTAGTCTGTGTTAAACAATGTAGTCCGTGTTAAACAATGTAGTCCGTGTTAAACAATGTAATCTGTGTTAAACAATGCACTTCTTGTCAAATAATTTATCATAAAATAATGTAGTTTAAAACAATGCAGCTGATTAAAACCATGATGACATTTTTGTAAAGATCTCTTGTAGTGAGACTTGCTTGATTGAATGGAGAAATTTCTTATAGCATTTTGTGCTTTATTCTTTTAGTGAGTTGCTAGAGTCTTGTATTTGAACTACAGTCAAACCCCTGTATACCGTCCACTTTGGGATGGCAGAAAGTTGGCATTAAGTGAATTTAGCATTATAACAAGGCGCCATTAACGTATACAGTAAGTCCTCGCTTAACGACTCCCCGTTTAACGACATTTCATTTTAATGACGCCGATCATTTGACACTTTTTTCACTTAACGATGAACGTTTTGCTTTAACGACGATTTTTTTACTTTACTCAAGGCAAATTTTTATTTGATTAACAAAGTTTTTACCTAATTTGATGCATTAAAACAGACCTATTGCGTCGTTCTGTTCTAAAGATGCACTATTAATGTAAACAGTGTAATTATTATACATGTTTTTCCTTGCCAATTCACTAGTGACACTACTGCTGTATTACTAATGGTTTGTGTATCAAGTGACCAGCGAGCAAAATTGGCTGCATCCTGTTGCTGTAGCAACCAGACTAAAAAGTATGTAGCAAGGTAGCCCCAGGGCTTAACTCTGCAGTGTTCAACCACTGACTAGGCTTAAACGTTAACGAAAGAGAAACTGCTATAGCTAGGTATTGGTAAGTAAAATAAATAGCTGGTTTCAGGCAAACAGGAAGACATTAATCAGTCGAAATATAAAAAAATTGTGCGTTAAACGAAGGTGGCATTCTAAAGGGGAGGGGGCTTATAGTGACGTTTCATTGTATTTCAAATCGTAAATTGTCTTTTCACATTATAAGTTGTTTATCTTCCTCAGCTGGTAATTTTTAATAGAATCTTTATATCACAACACCTATCTCTTCCAGCTGAATTACACATTGCAAGGCTGGTACTTAACACAGAGCCTGCTAATTATCAAGGATAGTTCCCTAGGATGAGACATTAAACAGGCACAGTTGTGTTAGCCATTTTCATGTGTATGTATTTTCATGTGTATCAATAGGCAGGTGACAGATGTAATCACCGACAATCAGTAATCACTTTTTGCAGGATTGCCCATTCATTTAATATCTAGTACCAGTATTGCTTAACTACATAGCCAAACACTGTGTGACCATTTAGCTTTTTTCTTTTCTGAAACTTCGCGGAAAAATGATGGGCTAGAGACAAGTACTTGGCCTATACGTGTACGAATTTACGTTGTGTCTGAAGTGCTACCAGCAGAAATTAATTTCAACTTTCTTTATCAAAAATGACACCATTAATTATGTTTTTACTATTTTACATAGAGAAGTGTTTGCAATTTGACTACTGCCATCCAAAAAGCTACTTTTGAACTATTTAAGGGCTAATGTTGCTTAAACTATGACGACTCATGTAAAATATGACACAAGATTGCACACTTAGCATTTTGCCATTCTGATATCAACCTGAGCAGTTACATCAATAAATCTTTAGTATTTGAAACCATTTTGTTAGTTGTCTTTTCTGACGTTGCCTTCTTCGGATAAGAATGAAAAATAGCAAAAAGTATTCAAAAACCCACGTTTTATCAACATTAAATTGCCTGTACCATTTTTGGACAGATGGCGTATGACCCAGTTAGGAATTCAATCAGGTTGAAGACAAGCCATTCTGTGACAATGCAGTACATCAGGCATGAAGATGCCATTTCAAGCCATTCTGTGACAATGCAGTACATCAGGCATAAAGATGCCATTTCAAGCCATTCTGTGACAATGCAGTACATCAAGCATAAAGATGCCATTTCAAGCCATTCTGTGACAATGCAGTACATCAGGCATGAAGATGCCATTTCAAGCCATTCTGTGACAATGCAGTACATCAGGCATAAAGATGCCATTTCAAGCCATTCTGTGACAATGCAGTACATCAGGCATGTCAGGCATAAGATGCCATTTCAAGCCATTCTGTGACAATGCAGTACATCAGGCATGAAGATGCCATTTCAAGCCATTCTGTGACAATGCAGTACATCAGGCATGAAGATGCCATTTCAAGCCATTCTGTGACAATGCAGTACATCAGGCATGAAGATGCCATTTCAAGCCATTCTGTGACAATGCAGTACATCAGGCATAAAGATGCCATTTCAAGCCATTCTGTGACAATGCAGTACATCAGGCATGAAGATGCCATTTCAAGCCATTCTGTGACAATGCAGTACATCAGGCATGAAGATGCCATTTCAAGCCATTCTGTGACAATGCAGTACATCAGGCATGAAGATGCCATTTCAAGCCATTCTGTGACAATGCAGTACATCAGGCATGAAGATGCCATTTCAAGCCATTCTGTGACAATGCAGTACATCAGGCATGAAGATGCCATTTCAACATATGACGTGATGAGTAATGGCTGACATGCTACAAGCGTCATCTGCTAAACTGCGACTAGTAGATATTGCACACAAAATTAATAAATCCTTTTTTGATCAGTAATCTTTTGAGCTGCGGACACATTCTCCTGTATAGTTAAACTCAGTGTTACATTATTAACAGAATAATAAAGCAGTAGCGTGAAAAGAGGAGAAACCTTAAGCAAAAGCTGTTTCTATTGTCAATGTTTGCAAATTGTACTATAAAACAGTGCAGTTTTCTACCTTGATACTCTAACCACTTCTGCTACAGAAGTTTTGGAAATTAATCATAATCATCATCATAATGACCATTACGTCTATTGTAGACACTGGGCAGGCAGAAAATTCCAAAATGAAAGAAACCTGCCCTTAGGTAGTTCAACAAGAACTAGACACTGCTATGCTAGTGGCTTAATACTCACAATAATTGAAAACCAACTAGAAAAAACCTTTACCTTTCTTATCAAAATAAGGAAACCTTTAACTATTTTATGACACGTGAAAAAAGACAGTTTTAAGCAGGTTGGTTGATTCTGCCTTGCAAGACCTGAGTAAACACAAGTATAATTATAAATTAAAAAGTAGGGAAACAGGTTTTCTACGCAAGTATGCAAGCGTTTAGGAATTTAGTAAAATTGTTTCTAGGTGGCGATGGTTACAAATAATAGAAAGACAGTTGGTGCCACCTGTTGATAAGTAATTAAAAGAAGCGTAAGTGATTGAGTGTCACAATAGTAATGCGCTTAAATTTTATTTAATAAAAAGAATACTGGTTGATGCTTTTGACAATTTTATTTCTAGAATATCATAGAACAGATGAGACCAAAGTGGAAAACTTGCTTGAATAACAGACTGTAGCAATAATAAAATTATGAATTAAGACGTTGTATAATGTTCATTCTGCGTGGTCTGATCATTGCCACTTACATTAAAATTCTAGATCATAAAATACATGTTTTGTAGAGGAAGACAAAGCTGATCAGTGTCACAAATGATTAAATTAGCCAAAAATGTACTTACAGTTTGAAAACTTATGTCACTTCTACATATTATTTAACCTTAAGACATAACTTTCTGTGTTAATATATGCATGACCATATCTTTATTCTCTATAGTAAAATTGAAATCTGATATTCATCTTCATTATACAAAAGTGTCTTATAACTTTTTTTGATACGGACAATGATCATTTTGTCATGGGAATCAACAATGCAATACGAGATCAGTTTAACATAAAGTTGATTTCACTTATGTTACCTTATGTTGTATGTTAAGTTAGTACCGTACGTATGTTAAGTAATACCGTACATTATTAGCTACATTACTATTAATTACAACATAAAAAGCTACCAAAGTGAAACAAAAGTATGAATTTCAATTTGACTAATAAAAATCACATACACTCAGAGGGTGGAGACTATTGATTTTCTATAATGAGTTGGGACTATAGTAGTTCTTTTGCTGGCAATGAGTTCAAAAATTTAGTATATAAACTTGTAACTTTTGTGAACTTTGACTGCTCCAAGTTTAAAAACTAATAAACAACAATAAAGTTTACACAATTCACTAATTCTGTTTTAACAAAAAGATAATCCTGATTATTTGTCCATTGACAACTTTCAAATGTAAATAGAAAATCTGCATGAATTCGCAGTTGTAAAAACACATCACACTTGAATCAGTGACAGTACAAAGTCACAATCAATTAAATTTAGACGCCAAACTTGTTCTAAATCCGTTCCGCGGTACACAACACAAACGAAAAATCTGTTTCTCGGTACAGACACAAATCTTGTGCATCCAAAACGAAAAATCTGTTTCTCGGTACAGACACAAATCTTGTGCATCCAAAACGAAAAATCTGTTTCTCGGTACAGACACAAATCTTGTGCATCCAAAACGAAAAATCTGTTTCTCGGTACCGACACAAATCTTGTGCATCCAAAACGAAAAATCTGTTTCTCGGTACAGACACAAATCTTGTGCATCCAAAACGAAAAATCTGTTCCGTGGTACAGACACAAATCTTGTGCATCCATAACGAAAAATCTGTTTCTCGGTACAGACACAAATCTTGTGCATCCATAACGAAAAATCTGTTCCTTGGTACAGACACAAATCTTGTGCATCCATAACGAAAAATCTGTTCCATTAACATACCGTTGCTTAAAGTGCTTCTGTGATGAGGCTAACACAGCTAATATATAGCTCTCATGCATGGCACTGGAATTAACATCAAAAACAGAAGGTATTTGGTTCGAGTCATGGTGGCGAGACAAAATTTTTACAGATTTTCTAATTTGCTGTGGTTTTTGTGCAATTAGGGGAATAGTTACTCAGCATTAATCAAGGGTAATGACGTTTTGTTAACGATGATTGGCTCGCTGTCACGTTAAAAAAATTCAATAACATATGCATTCACGTTTAAGAAGCTCGCAACTTTGCTGGTAATTCTAATGTCGTATTAATTATGTGCGTGTCTGCAGCAAATATACTTGTAATTTCTTAATGTACTTTTTGAAATAATAAAATCTGGCAGTGCTCAATTTTTTAACAGCCTCATCCGCTTAAGTGTGGTATTTCTATGTGAAAATAATGAAAAATGGAGGCCCAACAATTATTTTATTTTTATGTGGTTTCCCCTTTTTTCTTGGTCTTCACCCGATGATACACCACAGGTGTGGTTTGAAGCCATGTGACTTTTTATGTTTTTAATTGCTCAGTTAACACTATTATACTACTACAACAACAATTACTAATAATAATAACAATAACGAGAATAATAATAAGAATTAGTGACGTGGCGTGGGGTTTGTTTTGATTAAAAGGTTTTGTACAGTTTGCAACAATTATTGTATTAAGACATTGCTGGGAGTAAAAAAACCTCCTCCCCTTGTGATTTGGAAGCAGGCACGGCTAATGTCAGAGAGTTAATTTTGAAAAGGCGTGAACGGTTGTGTTTTTATTTGTTTTATACTCCGGTTCTTTACCAATTTAACGTTGCGGCCATTTTAGTCAAATAAATGCTAAAAATGAAAGTAGAAACAAGAATTTCTGTTTAAAGAAAATAATTATTCAAATTACACCCAGTAGTATTTTGCGCAAGCAATTGGTATAGCTTAAATACTAAACTAATTACTATATATGATATACATGTGTAGCATAATAAATTCTAGGTAGGTGTTATAATTTGAATTACTGTTTTGAATGCTGTTTATACGTGGAAACAGAGAGTAGACATGACTCAGCTAATCAGTTGAAAAACAGTCTTTAAATGCAATGTCAGAATTTTGATTTCTCTTAATCTTTAAAGCTTTTAACCTTTCACAGATTTTACTTCAACTTTATTTTTCAATGAATGTTTTTAATAAGGATAACCAAAAGTTACAACTTATTTCCGTGCACTTCAGCTAGATCTAAATTTCAATATTCCAAAGGTGAGTTCACACTTTATTACAATCAAAATAAACATCGAGAGAAATGCTCAGCTAAACTCATTTGTTTCCATTTAAACAGGGTCCAACTTAGAAATTTGTAAGAAGTAAACATAATCCAAATCTTTTGCAAATGCAAGTTAATTGCATTAATACTCTTGCAATTACTTCTAATTTATATTCACAATTGTTAACAATGTTTTATTCCAGTAAGAAATCACAACTATAACCTCTTTCTAGATTTTCATAGTATATTATAATAAAGACAAAAGCACAGCAATTTATAGAATAGAAGAACCAATACACTTATCTTTACTCGTCAAGAGTTGTGATAACCACAAACCCAAACCTTAGTTCACATAAATGCATCTATTACCCTGCCTGACTAAGTAAGATACAAGACGACTTTTACAAAAACTCTAGCCCAAACACGATCATAGTGGCAACTGTCAAAATAACAGCCAGTATGATTTCTAGAAATTGCCACCTCCAGAATTTCCAGCACAAGTATTGCGCGCTACCTGCGTCACTGATTTTAAGGAGGTCAGTCTCCTTTGCAATTGTTTAAGCAAGCGACAAGCTTCTATTATTATGGCAGTACAATTGAAATCAGTCCGAACTTGCTGATTTATAACTAAACAGCAGGTTTTCCCTTTAGCTAGGAGTGTTAAATTTTACCTATAGTTTACAAGTGTATAAGAGCTTTACCGCCATAATTATCAGTGAGCTGAAATTCTGTATGCGTAGATTCATATATACGCATACAGAATATATTTATATCTTTGCTCATATATAATCACATCATCAAAATTTATTATAATCACGAACACAAGGGCAAAAACAATCTGACTAAAATGTGAAAGGGCCGACCATAGGAGATTTAAAGCATTGTGCTACAAAATGCGCCTCAAGTTTATACTGTGCCAGCTTTTATAAGCTATAAAATTAACATAACAAATCAATGATGATGATGACGATGATGTTGATAATGATGATGATGACGATGATGATGATAATGATGATGATGACGACGACAACGACGACGATGATAATGATAATGATGTTGCTGTTGATGATGATGATGATGACGATGACGACAATATGATGATGATGACGACAATGACGATGACGACGAGGATAATGATCATGAATATTTGCAAACACACTAAATACAGTGATTTAATTAACAAGGGGCTTCTATAGATGACAGTACGTTAGTCATGAATTTTTCTAGTTCAAATGAAATTTACGTTATTATACTCATAATTGAACAAAATTTTAACAGTATTCTGATTTACAACTAAACAGCAGGTTTTCCCTTTAGCTAGGAGTGTTAAATTTTACCTATAGTTTACAAGTGTATAAGTGCTTTACCGCCATAATTATCAGTGAGCTGAAATTCTGTATGCGTAGATTCATATATCTTTGCTCTTGGATATATATATATATATACATATATATATATATATATATGTGTGTATATAATCACATCATCAAAATTTATTATAATCACGCACACAAGGGCAAAGATAATCTGACTAAAATGTGAAAGGGCCGACCAATGGAGATTTAAGGTATTGTGCTACAAAATGCGCCTCAGGTTATACATGCCCGTCAGCATAAGATAAACATGAAAAATTTGAAAACTGATTAATATCGTTAGTTTCGAAAATCCGAACACAACGCAATGCGATAATTCTTGAGTGAGTTAGGTTGCTTTAATCGAAAAGCTTTTCTTTCTCCTCAACATCTTGCCGCTTAAAAACCGAAACAGGAAGGTGTATCATTGCTGAGATGAGCACTACCATGCAAACCTCCATTCTTGATATCACCCCACTTCCACAGGTTTCCACCGCTATGGTAACAATATTGAAACAAGTGTTTGATTTCTTCTGCCGCCAGTGCGCGATCATAGAAATTCCAACCAGCAATTTTTCCCTTGAAAGCTTGAATTGAGTCAAATCCACTTCTTGGCCAAAGACAAGCTGCTTGCCCTTTTCAATCTGTGTTGCAGCAAAAAGGTAGCCAGTGCCAACTGAGACTCCATCTACGTATATTTGTGTCCGTCCATCGGAATTTCTCCAAGTAGTACAGATGAAGTGCCATTTGTCATCTTGAAGTGTATCATAATAACCGTGCACAGAGCTAAAAAAGCAAATATCATAGTTACCACCATTACCACCACTGCTGTTGTTTAGCTTGTTTTGCATTGTTGTCACCATTACCATTACTAGTAAACTGCTGTTGATATCAATGTCACTGCTGTTGTTACTGCTGCTGCTATTGCTACCACATAATTACATTTTGTCATTAACGTATGCTATAATAATTTTGTCATACATTATTTGTTATTGTTATTATTGTTGTTGTTGCTGCTATGTCTGTTGATTTATAAGCCTACTCTATATTAAAGTGCTGTTTAGATGGAAGCATAATAAAAATTCTTTTTGCCACGTATTCACTAAGTTACAGCAAAAGTTCATTTTCCCTAGTTATTTGCAAAATTGTGAATTAGAAAATTAAGATTTACGAAATGTACAAATTTAAGAATCTTGGTAATAAGGTTCATATCTATATATGTGAAAATATACAATGTTTACAATATTATCAGTTACACATAGATATTTATGAATGTAATGATATATATTATTGTTATACATTTTAATGATTTATTCTGAGTTATTCATACTGTTTTTGGCAAGGAAACGGTAGTAAAAATAGGAACGGCAATGGGGGTACCAGTAACAGCAGCAATAACAACAACAACAACAACAACAACAACAACAACAACAACAACAACAACAACAACAACAACAACAACAGCATCAGTACCAGCAGCAGCAACAGCAACAACAAAAACAACAAAAGTAGCAACAACAACAACAACAACAACAGCACCACCACCACCAGCAACAACATTACGTGCTTACACGTTCATCTTTTACAATATTTGCGGAAGTTTGTTTCTGTTTCGTACTTTAATTTGGGGCGTTGCTTATAGTGTTCTTCAACATTCTAACATTTAACTGAAAACACAAGTTGAAAAAGTTGTATTTATTACACAGCGTATCTCCAGAATGAGATTTGCGTATTCGCTGTTTGAGATATCCAGACTCCTGCATGATCGATGTGGTAAGACCAGAGGCCTAGAAAATGCCATGCATTTTCCGATAAAGACATGACCTTGACCCAACCACAAAAGGAAAGTTCTGTGTTCCCTCCTCCTTGAAAGGCATTGTTCTTCTGGTAATAATCAGCATCGCTTTTGAAGGGAAAGTCAACTTCAAAACATTCATCTAAGAAAATAAGGGAAGCAGTAAAGAAAGAAGTAACATTCTTGGTGTGTATATTACAATGTACACACTGCTACTGTGCCAGCTTTTATAAGCTATCAAATTAACATAACAAATCAATGATGATGATGACGATGATGATGATAAATATTTTAAATATTTTTACACTGTCAGCTTGGTGCCAGAAAAATTTGATAAAAGTTTAATGCTAGTTACAAATGCGGTACCGGGCAACACAAATTTGGTACCATGAGAGCATCTGATAAAGGAATGTTTCTCACGCTAGAGCAACTAGTATCTAGTTAGCTATTACAAACAATTTATTTATTCATATAATCTATTGTTAATTGATTTTTTCTTTTGTTTAGCAAAAATTTTGCATTTTATTCTGTTACTTAAACTTTTTTATGTGACCAGTTTACGTAAATTGAAGGTTATTTGATACTGAATGCTAGCGATCATTACCGTAATTATTCGCACCACTGTAAGATAAGTGATCTATGTTAAAAAATAATTGACAAAAGCACAGCTTTATGGTGAAAGGGAAGGTGAAAGCGATTATGCAAACCTTGTATATTATCCGTGTTCACCAACTCGAGGTATTGTTTTTCCACCTGTAAAAAAACACAGATAAGTATTAGTAAACAAAATATTTAGCATTCCGAAGTACACCGTATAATACACACAAGCGCGTGCGCACACACATGCACACGCATGCACACGCGAGCGCGCGCGCGCACACACACACACACACACACACACACACACACACACCCTAACTCATCTTGGTCACCCGGATAAACCACTCGCTCACCAACTCGTTTGCTTGACCTCTAAAGCTCATCCTTTCGTCCTGCATCTGCATTTTTCATAGTCCTAATACGAATAGTCGTGAGTAGGTGTATTCGTATAGCCGTAGCCGTGGCAATAACCAAAGATTTCAGGCTATCAAGGAGAAAGGTATCATTTCACCCAGAACTTTGATCTTTAAATAACCTTATATATCACTTCATCACTGCTCAGCTCCCTTCGTTCAATCTTTATACAGGGTGAACACAAAAAAGTAAGTGCGTTTTAGAGTATCACAGAGCCGAGATTTTTTTATGTTATTTTGTAGGTGAATTGAACGTTTAAACTACAAATAATTTAGTATTTTTACCGCTAATTTTTGTTAGAAAAAGGAAAAAATTAAATAAGTTATGCTTGATGTTGTCATTAAGCCTGTAAAAATGAAAAAAAAGACATATTAGTATGAGTGTATTTTTGGATAACAATATTTTATTAATATTCGATTAATTTAGGGATTTTACTAATAAATTTTTATTAATTTTATAACTGATAGCGTAAATTTCATTTTATTTATTTTACTTTTTTTCCAGAATTTTAAATTTTCAAAATTAACCCTAGGCGGTGACATCAGTTTTCCTTAGCAATTTCTCAATGACTGTTCTTTATCATTTTCGACTGGAAAAACTTTTTGTGCAATGGCCCTTTGTCAATCCTGAAATGTTTGATAATAATTGTTGAAATAATGTTTTCGTGTTTTATGGTGAACAGCACAGGTTTTAAAATGTAGGTATGTGAAAAACTAAAATAAAATTAATGAATAAAGAAATGAAACAAATAAAATAAAATTAATACTTATGCAAACTATAAAGTTAGTACAATCAGTTTTGTCTGTGCAATTACAAATATCTAGTTTTCATTCTTAAGTTCTTCATGGCAACAAACGTGAAAATAATGTTTATTTTCTGGGATTCTAAGCAAAAACTGGCAGGCAAGTGCTAATGTGTTTTAGTTTACCTTGTTAAATTCATATACAAACTGGATAAAAATTCTCAGCTCTATGGCATTTTAAGAAGGCTTGCTTTTTTGTGTCCACCTGATATAATGTGCAAACACTGATGAAAAGTTTCGTTTTAATAATACATCATTACAAAAAATTGATTGATTTGTATAAAAAAGTATTTGGTTTGAACAATTTGATCTGTAATCATTGGCCTGTATATGCTATACATTTACTGAAACACAGACAGACAGACAGACAGACAGACAGACAGACAGACAGACAGACAGACAGACATGCAGAAGAATGGACGGACAGACAGATGGACAATTAAATCGAGTAAATGAACTCGATAGGCCTATAAAACATACTGCAGATGGGAGAAATTACACTTACTAACCTCTGGAATAGTCAGATAAACTGACCCCATCACTGTATTGTTTGCAAATGTAGTGCACTCGTCTATAGCTCTAGATTTAAGCAGATCACATTGGACAGTTTCTTCGGAATCTGGGATTATGTTAATGCTTCTACATGTTTCATCTTCAGCACAAGATATAGCGCACTCTATGGCTGATGGCTTTTTGACTAGTGTGTTCACTAATCTGGCAGAATCAGTATCTGCTTTAAGACTAGAATTTTGCTGTGCAGGAGGCACGAATTTAGCCTTTTGCACAGCACAGTAAGATCCTGCTATCAAGCAAATTAAGATCAAAAGAAAATTAATATGAGCAAGTGTCATTTTTCCGTAAAGTGATGACATATCTGTTACCTCAGCCACAATCAAACAAAGTGAATACTACTTCTCGGAATGACGTTAGTCAAACTAACATGTGGGCTCAAGCAAATAAAAATTTTATGTATACAGATCCCCGTGGCAAAGCGTGCGTGATTACCCTTATAACAAAAAGTATCTTCGCAGGTTGCTAGGTTTCAAGTCATTAGCTAAACAAATGACTCAGCCGGTCAGTCATTATTGGTCACACTTTAATTAATGAATAATAAAACAGCACATTTAAATTATTTACGACATGATACATTGGGCAAGGGAATAAAATAAACAACTTTTGGTATTACATCCTGTGCATCTACTACATGGAGAACACAGGGGCGAATTAACCATTAGGCTAATAAGCCTATATAGCCTTAGGTCCTAAATTATAATAGGCCTCAGAATCTAAAAACCGATGACCATTCAAACCAAGATAAAGCTATAGTAAACAGGATAACAAACTGAACGTGCTGAAGACAAGTTTTCTTTTTTGCTCACTGCTAATGAGTACTTGAGCGATTGGGCCTATTCTGAGCACAAAGTAACCGTTTTTCGCGATAGACCCACACATTTCGACATAGGATGCTTCACTACAAAACATGGACACAGCCTGTAACTTGAACACATAGGCTGTTTGGACAGAGAGGTTTATATTCTTTAGACCAAAGAATTCGACTCTTTTAAGAGGACATTTAAATATGTTCAGCATATTTCTGTTTGCCCGACGTTTTGGAATCTTCATCAGAGATAACTTCATCATTAACGAAAAAGCATGACAAGCAAAATCATTCCCATTCATCACGATTAACGACAACGGCTGTTGGTAAATTGATACAAATATTGAGGAACAGCCAGTCAGCCACAAACATTTTTTATTTTCTAAGAAGTTTGATGGCAATCTGACCTATGTATGAGTCTGATATAGATATCGTTTTGTGCAAAAATATTCTATGTGAATAAATTTCAGGATCAGCTGCAAAGCATAATTGGATGTACAGTTGCGCATGCGCATAGCCAATGCATTTAGGTCCGTATCATTTCCGACTAGTTTGTTGCTAGCCTTATAGGCCCATGAAACCTTTAATCCACCCCTGGCAGGGCGAAATTACCATTATAATGGCTTATGAGAAATGAATTTCAAATGGATTACAACGCTTTTTTGATATTAAATTATATAACAATGCGTCTGCCATGTATTGTCAGAATAGTTAATTTACACAACTGTTACAGTATTGTTCAACTGTGTGAGATGCATGAGATTTCCACGCTTAACCTAAGTATCAAAACTACGTGACAGGTTTTCTATTGACTCAGCAATACTTTGATTTAATAGTAATCAGTAGCTGTTGTTCTGCACTATTACTCGTCGTTTTGCCTCCCCCGCTGTGCAAAGGTTTTGTTACACATGTACTTCAATCAGGATAATAATTAACCAGTCTACTTCAACTTCCATGGATGTCCATGTTTCTCCAGGAGAAAAACGCAGATGAGTTGAAAAGGTGTGTATTGCTTCAAAGTACTGCTCAGTGCTCAGTCATTATTAAATTTTTGAGAATCAATCATGCTCTTACTATTTACTGAGAAAGCGATGAGTCTCGCACAGCCCGCAGTCTTAATGTCAATGCGCTAGATCCTCTTCACTACCAGTGGCGAGCAAGCAGACATCAATGAAAAGTGTCTGTTTGCGTGATCAACACGTTCAACTTGTTTTACGAATTACACCAAATATCTTTTATGTCAACTTGCCTTTACTGTTCGCTTGCTTTTAATTATATACATCCTGAGGAATAGGCCTATGATTTTGGTAAATTGAACTGAGTTGCTTGGAAACTCACCACTCAACCCAGTCAAGTTTTAGTACTGCTTTTTCTTCTTTCTTGTATGACATTATACTGAAATGTGTTTTTAAGCACCTGAAATTATGCAGCTTTGTCTATTTGAGAGTTATAAATTACATATACCTGATGATGTTCGTCCTTCGAATCGAAGATGACCATAGTGACAGGGATAAAAGGTCAGTTTGGGGGGGTTGTCATTCCTTTGATGAGCTCGAAGGTGACTGAGTAGGCAAATTCTGGCCTGAAAACTTCTTTGGCATTTGGCACAGGTGAGGCTGGGCGTTTGGACCTGTTGTTGGGCAGTGTCACATGCCTTGCGTCTCCTGTACTTCTCCTCTGCTTCCTCAATTCTTTCCGCCCCTGCTATCTTAGCCCCTGTGGTGATGGCACTCCGCCATGCTGGGCAATCTTGTGCAAGGGTTTCCATAGAGTGGATATCCATGCTGAGTTCCTTGAGTGAGGCCTTCAGGCTGTCTTTGAAGCGTTTCCTTGGTCGTCCAACCTTTCTCTTTCCAGACACAAGTTCTCCATAGAGCATCTTCTTTGGTATGCGGTTGTCTGGCATGCGAATCACATGTCCTGCCCACCGAACTTGTGTTTTGAGGAGGAGTGTATGGATGCTGGGGATGTCAGCTCTTTTAAGTACCTCTGTGTCTGGCACCTTGTCCTGCCACTTGATGTGCAGGATTTTCCTCAGATAGCCCATGTGAAAGTGGTAAAGCTGTTTTACGTGTCTCCTATATAATATACCTGCGTCACTGATTTTAAGGAGGTCAGTCTCCTTTGCAATTGTTTAAGCAAGCGACAAGCTTCCATTATTATGGCAGTACAATTGAAATCAGTCCGAACTTGCTGATTTATAACTAAACAGCAGGTTTTCCCTTTAGCTAGGAGTGTTAAATTTTACCTATAGTTTACAAGTGTGTAAGAGCTTTACCGCCATAATTATCAGTGAGCTGAAATTCTGTATGCGTAGATTCATATATACGCATACAGAATATATATATATATAGATTATATATATATAGCTTTGCTCTTGCATATATATATATATATACATGTATATATATAATCACAAATTATCACATCAAATAAATTTATTATAATCACGAACACAAGGGCAAAGATAATCTGACTAAAATGTGAAAGGGGGGCCGACCATAGGAGATTTAAAGCATTGTGCCACAAAATGCGACTCAAGTTTATACTGTGCGAGCTTCTTTTCTATAAAATTAACATAACAAATCAATGATGATGATGACGATGATGTTGATAATGATGATGATGACGATGATGATGATAATGATGATGATGACGACAATATGATGATGATGACGACAATGTGATGATGATGACGACAATGACGATGACGACATGGATAATGATCATGAATATTTGCAAACACACTAAATACAGTGATTTAATTAACAAGGTGCTTCTCTAGATGACAGTACGTTAGCCCTGAATTTTTCTCGTTCAAATGAAATTTACGTTATTATACTCATAATTGAGCAAAATTTTAACAGTATTCTCTTTAAATCGAGTTGTCATTAATGGCAATAATGACGATGGTGATGATGAAGACCAATGGTGATGCGATGTTGATGATAAATATTTTAAATATTTTTACACTGTCAGCTTGGTGCCAGAAAAATTTGATAAAAGTTTAATGCTAGTTACCAATGTGGTACCGGGCAACACAAATTTGGTACCATGAGAGCATCTGATAAAGGACTGTGTCTCACGCTAGAGCAACTAGTATCTAGTTAGCTATTACAAACAATTTATTTATTCATATAATCTATTGTTAATTGATTTTTTCTTTTATTTAGCAAAAATGTTGCATTTTATTCTGTCACTTAAACTCTTTTATGCGGCCAGTTTACGTCCATTGAAGGTTTTTTGATACTGAATGCTAGCGATCATTACCGTAATTATTCGCACCACTGTAAGATAGGTGATCTATGTTAAAAAATAATTGACAAAAGCACAGCTTTATGGTGAAAGGAAAGGTGAAAGCGATTATGCAATGATGAAGATCTTAAGTTTAATAAACCCCTAACATTTGCTTCGCATCATCACTCTCGTGGATTTAATTCCCTTCAAAAATGTTATAATTGCGTTCCTGACAACATTTTAGATAGTATTTGGTGTTCTTGTAGCCCTCAACCCTACGTTGGTACAACATGCAGTTTATTCGTCTGATATCTATATCACAATATATCTATATCTGTATCTGTGTCTGTGTCTGTGTCTGTGTCTGTGTCTGTGTCTGTGTCTGTGTCTGTGTCTGTGTCTGTGTCTGTATCTGTATCTGTATCTGTATCTGTATCTGTATCTGTATCTGTATCTGTATCTGTATCTGTATCTGTATCTGTATCTGTATCTGTATCTGTATCTGTATCTGTATCTGTATCTGTATCTGTATCTGTATCTGTATCTGTATCTGTATCTGTATCTATATCTATATATCTATGCTATCTATCTATCTATATATATTATATTATTTATCTATATATATATGATGCCGATTCTCCTCAAACGTGAAATTGTATTTTCTTCCACGGTAATAATTCTTCCACACTAGATATTATTTTCAAGTTTCAAATTCTATATCATTGCTGTCTTATCATAATTGTGTCATCATGTAATTATAATCATCGCTGTAAATTTTTAATGATTGATTCATCAGAATTGCTAACATCGCTGTTCACGTAGGAGGGTGCTCCTCCAACTCCTCTCGCATGGCTCGGTACCTGAGTGCGCCGCATACCGATCAGCTCCATCATTTTGATCATCTGATCAGATAATTCACCTGTATAAACGTTATTACCATCAACATCAATTATTATTGCATTTATATTCATAACATACAAAACTTTACTAAGTCGTATATTTAGTGCAGGCGGCAAGATGTCGTCAGGATAGCCAAAGTCTTCCAATGCCTGGTAGATTGCATGCTCCGGAGGTGGAAAAAAACACCATCAAAACATCTCATCATAATTCATGTTAAAATCATGTTTTAAAAAACTCATGGTTCCTCTTGCTCCCACGGACAGTTGCGCGTTGCATAATGCCGACGTCTTCCTGGGATACGGTTGCCACGCCCCATGCAGCCACCCAGGACCTCCTTCCCATTTACTACTCGAACCGTACAGTTTCCACACATTCGACTGAATAAACTTTGAACTTTAAAGTAACTAGCATTTAACAGGCTTAGTTGAGTTTCTAGCCCAATCAGTTCTCCGTTCAGGGTCTAATTCTCATTGAGTTTCTGCCCCAATCAGTTCTCCGTTCAGGGTCTAATTCTCATTGAGTTTCTGCCCCAATCAGTTCTCCGTTCAGGGTCTAATTCTCATTGAGTTTCTGCCCCAATCAGTTCTCCGTTCAGGGTCTAATTCTCAGTTTCTCCATTGAGTTTCTGCCCCAATCAGTTCTCCATTCAGGGTCTAATTCTCATTTACATCATCAAACATGGAAAATTTAGTTGGCACATACTCGTAGGAAACCCAATTGATGCCCTCAGCCTCGCGCTGGTGAACCGTTTGTTCCTAATGGATGCGCCGGGCTGCCCTCAGTTCCTCCATCTCACTGTCCTCCAGTATACCGAGCCATGCTTTCAATTCATAACAATGCATATAATATAATATTATTGTTAATATACGACTTCATTCTCGTTTTCTTGAAATACTATGATTATGTTATCGTCAATCTCCTATTCTATTTTTGTCATTGCTTTAACTCATTGATTGGTTGTTAAATTATTTAATAAAAGGCTCGTTAACACTAAGTTAACGAGTTTTAGTAAATAGTTTAGCAATCAATGCGTTTGTCCACATAAATATATACTCACGATGCGTGTAAAATTGGGCCTGACATCTTCCGGTTTTACGTTAGGATCTCTCTTCTCTCGCTCTCTCTATCTCTCTCACTCACTCTGCAAATAGCGGTACGGACATGCGTTTGTACTCCGATGAGTCCCGGTATCTAGGGTTGACGTTGCTTCCCCTCTGCAGCGTTCAAGATAATGACACCTAAAATGAAAACCTTAGGTTAATTAGTATCCATGTTTAATTAGTTCATATGTTTTGTATGCATTTATTTTCTTTTTACTTCGTAATATTTCTTTGTTGCTACTCTGTTATGTAGATTTGTTTGACTGTTTAGCGTACTTTCTTTTCCATTGTAGATACTTTATTTTATTAGTAAAATTGAATTATGGTGTTTGCAGACATTCATGCTGTTTGAGTAGATTCGTTACTTTCACGTTTTTGTATTCATTCGAATTGTAAACGACACGAATTGTAAACATTTCGTTAAAATTTTGTTTGGATTTCAGCATAATTTTGATTTTGTAAATAAAGTATTTTGCATTTAAAAAAAATCAATGCCTTGTTACAATAATTCTTTCAGTTTTACTGTTTGTATGCATGGATGTATATCTTTCAGCTTGGACAGTTTTCCTGTTTACAATGCTTGTATATAAGCGTAATAAAGAGGTAGGCTGACCACACATCTCTTCAAGCCAAATAGGTACTTGCTCTTTTCAAATAATGTCGAGCACAACACTAATTTGGTTGTAACAAACCGAAGAAAAAACGGAAGAATGCGTACAAAGTACATAAAATTCCTGAGCTAATTGTTTGTAGTGTATAAAAGGTAGTATCATTAATAAACACAATATGGTTACAAGTGTAAGTTGCATCAATCAAGTGTTTGTTTACTGAGTTCCACAATTAGAGACATGACCCCAAATTTTAAATTTGTTTTTTCCCATAATTTTTGTGTTTGACTTAGTAAAAGGCTCATTGAAGTTTCAGGGATTTTTATTGGCAAAATCTGTATAATGGTAAAGAAGCTACATATTCAAAATAAATAAAGCATTCTAATCCGTAGTATCAAATTCATATAGGCAGTGTAGTGCATTCATGGATCTAATATTAGCAAAATAGACAGACCTGTGTTTTAGGTTTAGACTAGATTGATGTATTGTAAAATGAGTGACACTTAATACCAATAGAGAAAGAAATGGCTCTTATTTAAAACATGAGAACATCGCTAAAACATGAGAACGTCTATTGTGTTTTAAAGAAAATAAAATTCTTCATCAAACTTCATGCACAAAATATCTAAAAAAATCTAAGATATGTTTTGTATTGGTTTGATATGCATATCCACGCACATTTATGCGATAATTACAAAAATTGTATTATACACGTCTGCACTACGTTGGTGCAGCACTGTAAATCTACGATTTAAAGACAAAATAATTTTTCAGTATAATATACTCCAACTGTATTTTTATCGTTAATAATCATTATGATAATATATAACAATTAACAGGAATATTAGTATGACTAACATGAACAAGGCTGTATGTACAACTATTTGTGCTCCATCTAGTGTAAAAAAAGAAAAACAATTTTTTTTATTCTTTGTTCTTCTTTAACATCTTTATATGCTCAACTAGGTCTACACCAATATAATGCCAATGTAGTCTATTTTCTATGAATAAGCTGGTAAGTCAGTAACAATATTGATAGATCTTATGGTATAAATTACTAACAGATTTCAAACTGATAACATCGATTATCTATTTACTATTTCTACACTTGCAAAAGTACAGTTACATGTTGAAAATCTCAGATGTATTCTTGGTTGCTCTTAATGTTTTTTTTATATTTAAAACATTACAGCGAGTAAAAAGTGCAATCTTTTGATGGAACAGTTAATGAAAAATTATTGAACAAGTGTTTAATGCAAGGTTTTATTTCCAAGATGTTCTGAGGTATACCAAGAAGTGAGCTTGACCTATGATCATTCTCTGTACTGTTTAGGAATGGGTAGCCGAATATAAAATAAAAACCAATCTGCCTGATAATGAAATTAAACTTTCACAAAATTTTTATATGTCTACAGATGACATTCACACTTATGATTGTTAAGTCTCAGTGTTCAAAATATTATATAATCAGGCATTGTAAAGTTACGTAAATACGTACAAAAGGCTTTATAATAACTCGCAACCAGCTAGGGTTAATAGCTGTGCAAAGATGTTGGTATCACCAATGCGTAAACTTAAACGTTGTTGCTACAATGCGTATAACATAGCAACTGTCCTTGTCATATCTATTACTGACGCACTCTTGTAACATAGCTACAATCTCAGTTATATTTCTGGGCGCAATTCAGTAAGACGTACAGAGCGATTCTTCTTTCAACAGCTTTTTCGAGCGATATTTCTTTTTCTTAGTTCTTTCGAGTAGTTATGGAAGCTCTTGGCCGTTTTAAGAGACACATCAGGAGCAATAAGGTTGCACCAACTGGATATCGGGGGAAAGTTCCCTCGCGGACGATTCGTTCGCACTTCCGGCCCTTCTACAAAAGAGTTAGAATGAAGATAGTCGATGTGACCATATCGGGACTTGCCCCTCCTATATTTGGAGGAGGTCTTCCTTTGCTGGAAAAATATTTGTCAGAATGGTTCAGCTAGTAACATCTGGCGATAGATCAACTGAAGATGAGGGACTGCGAGCCGTTCAAGCACAATTGTTAAAGAGAGTGAAAGCCAGGGCAACTGACTTGATTACATCTGGGATGAAATCTCACAGCATGTCACGATGGAAAGATGTGGATTGTTTGCCATGCGCTTGTGGTCTAGACATATGTGTCATGGAGGTTGGAGATTTGGAGGAAACGGAAGTACCAACAGCAGAACAAGATGTCCACCTGGAACAGACCAATCCTTACATACCTCACGTTATTGAGCCGAAAGATCCATGGCATGTAGGCTTCATGTTCGACACCAAACCTCCTCGTCGTCCCGAGCAGAGAGTTGGCGACTGGGACAATCCACCAACGTTTTGCTAACACACTGCAAGAAGATGTTTGGTCTGAGTTAGTCTGGAATCCATCAAGAGGTAGAGGAACGGTGTAGACCTGAATGACCAATGGCCAGCACACCAGGCCACTTAAGGATTAGCGATGAAGCAACATCTTGTCATATTCAAATTATTTAATTGTCTTGTAAATACTAAATTTTTTATACTTTCAATAGATTTATTCTTTGTTACTTATTTCTTTGTTTGTTGTTTATTGATATTATAGACGATGTTATTAAAAAGTAAAACCACAGCAGCAATAAACTGGATACAAGGTGTGAATGCAATAAAAAATAGAGAATCTGAATTCTATAAGTCATCAATTTTATAAAGTACAGTTTTAGTAGTAAAAACTCAGTATAAACTAAATATGTAAATACGTAATTAAGTAGGTAAGTACGTGAGTGAGTGAGTAAGTAAGTAAGTGAGTGAGTGAGTGAGTAAGTAAGTGAGTCAATACGTAAGTGAGTAAGCAAACAAGCAAGCAAGTGCGTAAGCAAGCAAGCAAGCAAGCATGTAAGAATGCAAGAACTGAGTAAGTACGCCGTTGAGCTCAGTAGATCGCAAGGTTAATGTTAAGGTTCATTATGTAGCAATTCAGCATTATCTAACTGAAATGCTGCCTTTTGTCATTATGGAATAAATTTTGCGCAATTATGTGACAGTTATTATATAACAATTTTTCCTTTGTTATCGAACAATAATTGTGTAACAAAAGTAATGCATTATGTAAAAAACTAACAAAGGTTCAGTCGTGGTCAGTGGTTGGGTCTTTTCAGGGTTTGGTTAGCTCTAACTCTTAGTCTGGGTCAGGCTGTTTCTACGCAACAGCTGTATCTGGTCAGGTCTAGTCTATCAGTAATCTGGTCTGCCTGTCGTCTGTTTCATCTAGGGCCTTTGTGTCTAGTCTGCATTGGTCTGGTCTTCAGATATCTGGTCTGTGGCTGGTTTGTTTGAGGTTGGTCTTTGGAATTTTGTTTGTGAGAGCTATGGCCTGTGAGTGGATTGTTTGGAACCTGATCTGTCGGATGTCGAACATATCAGTTGTCTAGCCAGTTATTAATCTGTTTCCGATTTTCTGAAGACAACACTCCATACAGACCTGAGGTCCAAAGACCAGGCCAAAGACAGACACTTTGTCACTGAAGATAAGATGTCCACCTGGAACAGACCAATCCTTACATTCCTCACGTTATTGAGCCGAAAGTTCCATGGCATGTAGGCTTCATGTTCGACACCAAACCTCCTCGTCGTCCCGAGCAGAGAGTTGGCGACTGGGACAATCCACCAACGTTTTGCTAACACACTGCAAGAAGATGTTTGGTCTGAGTTAGTCTGGAATCCATCAAGAGGTAGAGGAACGGTGTAGACCTGAATGACCAATGGCCAGCACACCAGGCCACTTAAGGATTAGCGATGAAGCAACATCTTGTCATATTCAAATTATTTAATTGTCTTGTAAATACTAAATTTTTTATACTTTCAATAGATTTATTCTTTGTTACTTATTTCTTTGTTTGTTGTTTATTGATATTATAGACGATGTTATTAAAAAGTAAAACCACAGCAGCAATAAACTGGATACAAGGTGTGAATGCGATAAAAAAAATAGAGAATCTGAATTCTATAAGTCATCAATTTTATAAAATACAGTTTTAGTAGTAAAAACTCAGTATAAACTAAATATGTAAATACGTAATTAAGTAGGTAAGTACGTGAGTGAGTGAGTAAGTAAGTAAGTGAGTGAGTGAGTGAGTAAGTAAGTGAGTCAATACGTAAGTGAGTAAGCAAACAAGCAAGCAAGTGCGTAAGCAAGCAAGCAAGCAAGCATGTAAGAATGCAAGAACTGAGTAAGTACGCCGTTGAGCTCAGTAGATCGCAAGGTTAATGTTAAGGTTCATTATGTAGCAATTCAGCATTATCTAACTGAAATGCTGCCTTTTGTCATTATGGAATAAATTTTGCGCAATTATGTGACAGTTATTATATAACAATTTTTCCTTTGTTATCGAACAATAATTGTGTAACAAAAGTAATGCATTATGTAAAAAACTAACAAAGGTTCAGTCGTGGTCAGTGGTTGGGTCTTTTCAGGGTTTGGTTAGCTCTAACTCTTAGTCTGGGTCAGGCTGTTTCTACGCAACAGCTGTATCTGGTCAGGTCTAGTCTATCAGTAATCTGGTCTGCCTGTCGTCTGTTTCATCTAGGGCCTTTGTGTCTAGTCTGCATTGGTCTGGTCTTCAGATATCTGGTCTGTGGCTGGTTTGTTTGAGGTTGGTCTTTGGAATTTTGTTTGTGAGAGCTATGGCCTGTGAGTGGATTGTTTGGAACCTGATCTGTCGGATGTCGAACATATCAGTTGTCTAGCCAGTTATTAATCTGTTTCCGATTTTCTGAAGACAACACTCCATACAGACCTGAGGTCCAAAGACCAGGCCAAAGACAGACACTTTGTCACTGAAGATAAGCTCTAGACAGACCAGAATTTGAGCACATCAGTCCCTCACATTATTGAAATGAAGGTTTCATGGCATGTAGGCTTCACTTTGGACACCAAACCTCCTCGTCATCTCCGGCAGATTGTAGGCGACTGGGACAATCCACCAACATTTTGGTAATGATTCAGATGCTGCCAACACGTTGCAGTAAGATCATTGGTCTGAGTTAGTCTGGAAATCTGTTAAAGGGCAGAAGAGTGGCGTAGACCTGAATGACCAATGGCCGGCGCACTACGCCACCTAAGGATTCGCAATGAAGCAACATCTTAACACATTTAAGTTATTAATTTTCTTGTAAATACAGAATACTGTTTTTGTAACAAGAATTTGCAACAAAAAGTAATTGTTGTTTTTTATTGTCTGTTAAATTTATTGTTTTGTTGTTTGTTTGTTATTTTATTATTACTTTGCAATACAATAAGCAAACCGCAGATGATGTTTATTATAAAATCTATGCACCAAAAGAACTGCGAAAAGATAAAAAATTCTTGCCAGTCATATTGTTACGGGGATGAAATGCCGCGTATTTTTGGCTCACCCTCTACATTATGGTGGTCTCGTCCATACGAAGTCCATACATTATGGTGTTGAATACCACGTACAAAACTGTCGCTATGGAATGGCCTCATTGGTTCAGTGGGCTGACTTGCAGGTGCGCTTTTCACTTCAGCACCTGCTCCGCAATGACAATCAGCGTGGAGCACAATTGATTAGATATTTGGCGAGTTACTTAATTCTATAATTTAGTTTTTACTAATGCTTTTTCATGTTTTCTTCACGCCGTGACATGCATTTAAGCATCATCCTCTCTACGTTACAGTATTCTCATAATATTTCTACAGAGTGTGGGGGGGGGGACAAATGAAATGACTCACACCTAGATTTTTAAGTTTGAGAAGAGAAGTTTGTCAATAGTTTCGAGCCGTTTTAAGCTAACATACATACTGAGTAGTATGGGCCTGTGGCTTCAAGTCCATTACTTCAACTGTTGCATCAGCATTAAGTGAGCGTATTTACTGACCAGTATTGGCTTCCAGTTTCACATCAACTCCACTAAGTTGATGCAACAGTTACATGTGAATAATACTACACTGGTGCACACTCTGAATTACTGCATCACGTTTGCTGAGTAGTATGTGTATGTTGCTTCACGTCCATTTGACTGGATTGTTGCACCACTATAACTACAGCGCTGAACAACAAGGGTCAATATTATGTAATTGGGCAATTCCACAATTAGAGAGATATGATCCTAAATTTCCAATTTGTTTTTTCCTACAACTTTTTTGTTTGACTTAGTAAAAGGCATATTGAAGTTTCAGGGAAAAGTATTTGTCAGGGTATATGGTTAGTTTTAGATACTGAATTCCCCACCTTTCTATTTTATTGGCAAAATCTGTATAATGGTAAAGAAGCTATATATTCAAAATAAATAAAGCATTCTAATCAGTAGTATCAAATTCATATAGGCAGTGTAGTGCATTCATGGATTTATATTAGCAAAATAGACAGATACGTACTGAAAATGTATCCGACATTAAAAGCATTACATGAAATGTTTTCATTATTTCCTGTGTTTTAGGTTTAGACTAGGTTGATGTATTGTAACATGAGTGACACTTAATATCAATAGAGAAAGAAATGGCTCTTATTTAAAATATGAGAACATCCCTAAGACATGAGAACGTCCCTAAAGTTACTAGCCGTGGAATTGCCCAATTGCATTAACGTGATGTCAAATCGTCAGCCTTTTATTCATTCTTAATATTCTGCGTACTAACGGTGCATCGTATATTGTATTTTAATAAAACTATTGTGTTTTAGTAAAAATAAAATACTTAATTAAAATGCAAATGACAACACTTCATGTTATAATAATAAGTATGTATTTCATAGTATCGCTAGATATTTCACATCAACACAATAACGACATTGGCAATATTAATTCATAACAGCTTACAATACATTACAAAGTACACTACTAGTCTTACAAAACCAAGCTAAAATAAAAAGCTATTTGTATAAGAAACTATATATTTTATCTATAATAATGACTGAACATTTCATCAAACTTCATGCACAAAATATCTAAAAATCTAAGATATGTTTTGTATTGGTTTGATATGTATATCCACGCACATTTATGCGATAATTACAAAAATTGTATTATACATGTCTGCACTACGTTAAAATATCTATGAAACACACTGAAGCATTAGGACTGTATATAGATGGTGCAGCACTGTAAATCTACGATTTAAAGACAAAATAATTTTTCAGTATAATATACTTCAACAGTATGATATTACAACAGTATTTTTATCGTTAATAATCATTATGATATTATATAATAATTAACAGGAATATTAGTATGACTAACATGAACAAGGCTGTATGTACAACTATTTGTGCCCCATCTACTGTGAAAAAAGAAAAACAAAGTTCTGCTGTGTCCCTCTACGCAACAATAAAATGCTGAGACTGCAAAGAAACATCAAAAACTGACACGTCATTTAAACTAAAACTAAAAAAACAAAGAACAACTTGAATTTCTTAAAATTAAAGCTTTAAAACACAATAAAAACAAAATAGAACATTTATTAAGCAATGCCAACTACAATAAAAATTATTTCTAAGAATAATTCTAAAATGCTTAAAGCGTTTCAAATCTTGCGTACATATAAACAAATTAGAAATTTTAAAAGTTGCTGTATGTTATAAACTCTATCTCGAATACTCGGGTTTTCTAAGCACACCAACGTGCTAGATAAGCAACAACTTAAATTTTTCTATTCTTTGTTCTTCTTTAACATATTTATATGCTCAGCTAGGTCTACACCAATATAATGCCAATGTACTCTATTTTCTATAAATAAACTGTTAAGTCTGTAACAATGTTGATAGATCTTACTGTATTATGGTATAAATTACTAATAGATTTCAAACTACAGCTGATAACATGGATTATCTATTTACTATTTCTACACTTGCAAAAGTACAGCAACAGTTGAAAATCTCAGATGTATTCTTGGTTGCTGTTAATGTTTTTTCATATTTAAAACATTACAGCAAGTTACAAGTGCAATCTTTTGATGGAACAGTTCATGAAAAATTATTGAAAAAGTGTTCAATGCAAGGTTTTATTTCCGAGATGTTCTGAGGTATTCCAAGAACTAATCTCGACCTATGATCATTGTCTGCACTGTTTAGGAACGGGTAGCCGAAAATAAAATAAAAACCAATCTGCCTGATAACGGAATTAAACGTTTACAAAATTTTTACATGTCTACAGATAGCTATCATACTTATGATTGTCAAGTCTCAGTGTTCAAAATATTATATAATCAGGCATCGCAAAGTTACATAAATACATACAAAAGGCTTTATAGTAAACGAACAGTAACTCATAGCCAGCTAGGGTTAATAGCTGTGCAAAGATGTTGGTGTCACCAATGCGTAAACTTAAACCAATTTTCGGTCCCAAAACAGGACAGTATAGAAAGTCAACTCAAGTGAGAAATTAAAAAAAAGTAAAAAAAAGAAATTTTTTCCTTTTGTAAATTGCAACTGTGACAAGCCAAAATAACAAATTAGGAAAAACAAGATTTTATGTAGAGCTAATTTGTGAAAAAAAGCAGTAAAAGGTTGTGGAGGAGTCAGGATTTGAACTTAAGATTTTGTCATTAGA
>JAQGDQ010000363.1:122500-162500 GCA_030141605.1 Tubiluchus corallicola
CGATTGGCTGATCATTAATTTGGCCAATCAATAGCTAGTTGGTTTCGCCAGAGAGTATGGAGGTGGATGAATAAGAGAACTGCTTGGTTGATTGATTGTTTGCTTGGTTGGTTTCTTGCTTGCTTTGTTATTTGGTTGGTTGGTGGGTTTGTTGGTTGGTTGAGCATTGGCTGGCTGGTTGATTAGTTGCTCAGTTGATTGGTTGGTTAACTGGTTGGTTTTTTGGTTGGCTGGTTAATTGGGTGGGTGGGTCGTGGCTTGTTTGATTAGTTGGTTGGTTGTTTGGTTTACTGGTTGGTTGATTGATTGATTGGTTGGTTGGTTGGTCAATTGGTTTGTTGATTGGTTGATTGTGTGGTTGCCTATTTGATGGTTGAGAAATATTCAAAAGAAGTTTCAGTGAAACCCACCTCCTTCAGCAACTTCTGACACGTCAATTTCCAAAGATGAAGCCATGTAGCCTAATACTGAGAAAATTACAAAACCCGCGTAAATACTGGTACAGCTATTAATGATACAGATTATCCAGGAATCCCTGTAAAAAACAAGCCATGTAAACTAAAAGTTAAAGCCTCGGTTTTAACAATGGGAACAGATGCGTAGATTTAACAGCAATTCTGGTTGGCTGTGCAGTAAAAATTACAAAGTGGTTTTACTTTTCAGGTTAATTAAAACTGTCTCGCTTCCTGCATCTTCAGATAATGTATTTAAGATCATTGCAGCAGATTTTTAGCATGCCGGCTGTTAAACTGATCACATTGTTCCCAAAAAAAAGATGATTTGGAATCAACCCACACGCTACACGTGTATGATGGTAGCGCCCCATTACAGAAAATGTGAGAAATGTAGGATGATGCCATTTTAAGAGTAAACAAGGAGTTATTTATTTACTAATTAGTTTGCAGATAGCGTCACTAGTTCTGTGAACAAACGTGCTTACGCTTTTGCTAGGATGCAGTATGGTAGATATATAGGTACTCTAGAGCGTCACAGATAGAGGCGCCATCTGAGGTAATAATGGTTACTTAAAAAGAAAACAAAATGGCGCATTGGTTCATGGCAGGCTCTTAACACTACAAAGGTTATTATACCGGTAACAGTTGTTATCGTGCTTGTTATAACTTCCCAGGGCGATGAGGGCGCTAGTCGCAATGGCGTAGGAGAAGAAAATCTGAGATCCGGCCTCCATCCATACCTAAGAAAGTAAAAACAAACACAGCGTCACAATAAACAGTCCCAGAGTAAGTAAATAGACGCTATAATTAAGAGCATCATGGTGTGGGGTCAGCAGACTTACCCAGTCAAAATGTAATACGGGTTTGCCCCAAGTTGCTGTTGAACTAGTTAATGTTGAACAAATTTTTATTTTAAACCTTATAGTTTTCAATACATAACTATAGTATTTAGCAATACTGAATACTCCAGTGGGATTCGAGCCAAAGTCCTTCTGGTTTGCCAGGTAACTATGCTAGGCATTGATTGACTGACTAACTGATTTTACTATTGTGTTTTTTAACATTCAACATAAACGAAGGCAAGTAAATAAGTGAGTAGTCACAGCGTTTGCTTGACTGTGCAGCTGAGCAATATTGGCATTGTTAGTAAATGGATGGGTGACCACTAAAAAAACTTGTTTGGGGAAGTCGCATCTCTGATGCAGTCTGGTTACTTATCTATCTGGCTAGTGCCTCATCGACAGAAGATATACAATACGCTTTTCTGATTCATAAGTTCAGACATACATTTCAACTTACATGATTATCTTTGATAATGAGCTAGATATTGGTCTTGCCACAACAATTCAGCCTTACAATGATCTGCTAATATGTTTTTCAGTTATTGCTGAAATTTCACTGTAGCAAATTCTTATGAATTGTAGACTCAGCAAGCAGATTGTCATTGAGTCATGCTTGTAAAACAACTTGTAACTTAGCAATTTTTAATATTATTGTAAAAATAGTAATAAACTTTTGAAATACCCTGTACATTGTAGCTGTTGCTGTACCTAACCTGCACTCACCTCAGCATCGCCAAGTCTTGCGAAATCTGGCCGCAAGTAAAATATGATTCCCTTTGCTGCTCCCTCCAGGGTGGCTCCACGAATCAACAGTATTGTCAGCATGACGTAGGGAAAGGTGGCCGTGAAGTATACGACCTGCAAAATTGAAATAAGCATGTTCAGCATGCACTAGATCTAGTGAGGAATTGACAAAGTGGTCATCAAGTTGAACACTGGGCTGGTCAAGTGTCCACTTCTGACTGACCACACCTGCTTAAGGTCGACAAAATTAGCTGCCGTTCAGGTGAAAGAATATTAATTCTTGGCTTTGATTAAAACATAAAGACATAGTTACACTTAAAAATTACTAACATTAGCAATTCTGTGTGTTATATTTTACCTTCTCTTCTTATTCCTTCACCCGAAAACAAACTAAAGTGGTAGTCTAAAACATCACGAGCTTCGTTTTTTCTTTTTTTTCAATCATGCAATTTTATTTGTCAGTTCTTTTCTTTAAGTTCATACCTTTATCCCAACATTGACTATACATACACTTAAATCATTTTTTTCTGAGAGCTAATACAAACAGATGAATAGATGCTATACAGACAGACAGATAGACGGGCAGAGGAACGGTCGGACAGTTCACACCCTTGTTGCAACATTGATCATACATGTGGTTAAACTCATTCTTGTATTGAGAGCAACCAAAAACAGGTGAACAGATGCTGTACAGACATACATACATACATACATACATACATACATACATACATACATACATACATACATACATACATACATACATACATACATACATACATACATACATACATACATACATACATACATACATACATACATACATACATACATACATACAGACTGACTGACTGACGACAAGCGACAGACAAGTAGATAGACAGACAGACAGACAGACAGAGACAGACAGACAGACAAGTAGATAGGCAAACAGACAGACAAGCGACAGACAAGTAGATAGACAAACAGACAGACAGACAAGTAGAGAGACAGACAGAGAGACAGACAGACAATATCCAATGTTAAGCATAAAATGAACATGAAAATTACTTTTCCACTGGATTTGACGCTCTTCCACACAACGAAGTAGATAATAATCCATGATAAAAGCAGCGTGAGAGCAAGCTGCCAGTTTAGGACACCAGGATCTCCAACACCAGATGATCTCTGCAAGATCTTCAAACTAAAAATGAACATTAAAAACTTGTTTAAACATTATTTTAGGTAAAGCTACACAATTGGTGGAATTATTATTCCAAAAATTTATTTGTTCTCAATTATAATAAACATAATAGTAAATTTAAATAGTGAAAATTAGAAAGACACTTCTCTACATTTGTACAATATCTTAATATTGGGAGAAAAAATATATAAAACAAAGAGAGCAGGCGTACTCTGCCACTGTACTTAATAAAGCAGAATAAACCCAAATAACATGAAATAACTTTGAAGATAGAACAGTGGATGGAAAAAGCGAACGTGCGGCATGTGAAAACTTCTGCGTAATACTATAAATCGTAATAAAATAGATGTGAATAGAATATGTAAATCATATCATCACTACAGCTAGGAAGTTAACATTCAGACTGGATGGTGACATAAAATGTGACTTCGAGATGGGATCGTGACAAAATGTGACTTTGAGATGGGATGGTGACATATAAATGTGACTTCGAGACGGGATGGTGACATATAAATGTGACTTCGAGACGGGATGGTGATTTAAAAAGGTGACCTATCTTTGGTTGAATATAGCTGAAAAATGTGATCTCGAGACGACATGGTGACAACGGAATCTGACTTAGAAATGGATACTGGCAAAGAAATCTGAGTGTGACCTTGAGAGCGGATTGAATGTGAAATGTGGCCTGAAGATCGCGGGTTAAAAATTAAGTGAACGTCGCCATCTTGAATTTAAGATGGCAAATCGAAAATCCGACTGAGTAATCCATGCAGAATTCATTCTAGTATATTTTTATAAAATTTTATAACTATTTATTGTGAATTAGCGACAAGCAGAACGTTAATCATGCTCACCGCGAGGCGTCTTAGTTCAAAATTTGTGTTACATAAATAAACTTTACCCTATTTTCCTTTTTATAATCATGGTTAAAAAAAGATGTCAGTGGGGCTTATGTAACTCGAACAGTCGATATAAGGATCGTCTACGGATGGAACAAACAAATTTACCACATTTTCGCGGCCTAACAAAAAATTTGAATAATTTTTCAATTTTTACAAGCATCTGAAAATCCAGCTAGGCACAGACACGCATTTCCAATATTGCTTTGAAATTTTACTAGACAAAACAATAAAATTCTGGTTTTGTTGCTGTTAATTTTAAATAAATGTTTAGTACGAATTTTTGCCGATAGATGTCACAATTCTCACTTGTTGGCTCGGCTTCCGTAGCAACTTTGTAACAACACAGCAAATAAGTTACTCGATGCAACTAGCACAACACAAGTTGTTGTTTTAGAAGTTTATTGCTCATATATACATTAGGTAACACTGAGTTTATTGGGGAGAGTTGGGGTAGATCCTTGCTTCTTCAGTCAAGCAAATGTTGCCTCAGCAAGGGCTTATCCTTTCAACGATCAGCCCTTCACTGTTGTAAGTCACAAGGTGCATCGGGCCAGCTGTGAACTGGAGACCCACAGAATAGGTAATAGAGGGTAAGCTATGATCTACACTGTGATGAACCCAGCTGTAACTGTGCATGCGCCCGTTTGCGAGACGGGAGCGACAGGTTGATCCGATCTCCGAACTCGACCTTTTGATGTTTTAAACATAAATTAAGTTTCAGCCCAAACAATAGCGCCCCTCGACGGCGTTTACTTTTGAATGAAAGAGAAAGGAACGATGTGTAGCATCCGATTACCGAAGCCAGAATTTATTCCTTTTATCAGTCTATAACTCACAGGCGGCATAAACTGGGCATAATTCCGGTGGAATTCTCCCTCAGCTTCTGTACGGAAATAATTCTCAAGACAAAACTGAAATTCAAGCAGCGCAGGTAACTAACTGATTTTTTAAACATGTTTCTTTACAGCCATAGATTCAGAGGGCACGCGTAATGGGTAAAATCACACAAGTTGGCACAAAATATTAAGCAATTTTTAGTTTAATCAATATTGACCTTATTTTGTTGCCCGCTAATGAAACTACATGTATATTCTTTTCTCTGGATTATATAGCAAATGTCATAATTTTAAAAATTACTAATGTTTTCTAAATTAAACTGATAACATTAATGCCCACCAGTGTCTAAAAATCTTTTTATCTATATTCGGTAAAGGATAGCAGACTAGGTGACTTTATAGTCTTTTCGCTATCCTTTCTCTAGTTCTAGATCTATCTATACATTTTAACCATTCTTCAAAACTTATTAGAGATTCGTTTATTAATCATGTTTTATTGTAGCATTATAAAGACATAAATAAATTAAAATTGAACTGAAATTGAATTGAATTGAATTAATAAGTTTCATGTTTTTAAATCGCTTAATTACGGCTACTTTGCAAATTGATTTGATCCGCCAACTTGGCGCTAGCATTTTTTCCACCTAGCAAAAAGGGTAAAGCATGTATACCCTGAAATTCTCGCATAACGCAGTCTATCTTCAAAGACAAAAACTGTCTCATTTTGTGAAGTGTGGTTTATATGCTTGCTTCAACACATATGGAGAAGTTCTGAGGGTAATTGCTAAGACATTAGAATACAAATAAAATACAGGTGAGCTTTATTTTTATAAATCATTAATAACACTATACATTGCTCTCTCAGTTTAAGTCACATGCTTACAAAGCCAACTGACCAGGTAAGTTTTTTCCATGAAGCAAGGAAGCCAGCAATTCAATGATGGTAAATGTTATGCATACTAGTTCAAGGATGAAAGTTTAGACAGTATATAAAGAAATAGACTTATTTTATAGCTGAAATTTCTTGTGTGGGATTTTTAATGTTTTAACAAGAGAATGTAATAATATGACTAATGATCATAATTAAGAACTAATAAAAAATAAGATAAAGAAATCGTGAGCTTCACGACAACACATTAATCTGTTTAAACTATTGACACGTCTTGCAGAAATTGCTGGTAGAAAAAATGGACAAATGACAAACCTGATTTGTAGAATTTATACAACTGAAATAATTATTGATTTTAAATTTATACAACGCTGGATTTCATTATCTGCATTCACACTAAACTCATATTAGCGAGGAAAGAAACGACTTACTCCCAGAATTCCGACGCTGAATCAACAAAAGTCTTGGCTTCTCTTAATTCTTGTCTTTCCTCCTTCGTCATATTTCCATAGAAATTTTTGGTTAATACGGCACAACTAAAAGAAAAAAGCTGATGAAGTTCTAAAAGAAGCAGTCAGATGAATCTCGACAGTTAAACGTTATGGAGTTGTGTTGCAAAGATTTTTGTTTCAAATCAAGTTTAGTTCTAACTTCTTAACTTTCTTTCGGTTTAACTTTGTTTTAAAAATTTATTTAATAACAAAATTGAATGAATTCAGATCCGAATCCGCGAGCGTAACGCTGTCACGTGTTTACCCTGACTATTCCTGGTTGAGTATGGTAAACTGTGGTCAATATTTGTAGCTCAAGCATGATTGACCAGTATGTATGATGCTCGTGACTAATTTGAAATTTCATGACTCTTCTTGAGTTGTATAATGTTACAACTGGAGAGACAAATCCATTTGCCCTAATTTTCACAATTTGGCTCCTGTTTCGGATCTGTAAGCAATCCGAGGCTTTTTTTACTTTTATCTACTTATTTTTCTGAGACCCCGCTCCAGGTACCAGACCCCGCTCCAGGTACCACACTCCGGTCCAGGTACCAGACCCCACTCCAGGTACCAGACCCCACTCCAGGTACCAGACCCCACTCCAGGTACCAGACCCCGCTCCAGGTACATACTTTGCAAGCTTCGTGATTCTAGTCAGTACAGTTTTAGGGTAAGGCATTGTTATGCTTTCTGACTCCTATATCAGGGTCCTATTATCTCAGGCCCTTAAAAATTCTACGTACACATCTGCCTCACAATACCCATAATACTTTGTACGCTTACACACTACGGCGGAAATTTGTTTATAGTTTTTTACACTTACACACTACACTACACTTACAACGGAGAAAGTAAGATCTTATCTTTTCTGCATTTTCAATATCGATGGTGGCTGTTTGCAATAAATTTGCAAAAATTGAAAATGAGTCAGATTAGTATTCCGTAATTGATAAAGTTTAATCTCAACGCCAACTGCCCAAATTACACTGTAAAAAGGTTCAAAAATAGAAACAATAATAGTAACATACTAAAAAATACAATTATACAAGATAATACAATACAATGCAATACAACACAATACAATACAATTACAATACCATACAATACAATATAATACAATACAATACAACACAACACAACACAATACAACACAATACAATACAATACAATACAATACAATACAATACAATACAATACAATACAATACAATACAATACAATACAATACAATACAATACAATACAATACAATACAATACAATACAATACAATACAATACAATGGAATGCAATACAATACAATGCGAGCTAAAAGAAAAGTGATAGTTTACCTGTTTGTGTTCCATGGATTGTCACAGTGAGACCACGGCAACACATCTGTGAAACTGTAGAACATATACAAGAAGGCCCACGCCATGACTATAATATAGTAGAAATTGAGAAGACACACAATAGCTACTGTGCCATATCCAATACCTGGAAAAAAACATGACAAACATAAGAAAACGTTTTATATTTTAAGTCTCATGGGAAACATAGTCAAAGATAAGCAACATTCTTAATTTTTATCTACGACACAAAGTGAGGACGGTGATGAACTGATTTACCAGCGGAATCATGCTTAAGCTAAGCAAAATTGTATGTGTATAACAAGATGAAACAATACTAGACATACATTTCCAGCGAATTGCGTTCTTGAGATGATTTTCTGGCATACTGCCGTGCTTATAAGTTTCAAAATTGTGTGTTTCTGTCAACAACAGATGATAATCGCCAAGCTGAATCTAATGAATTGCGTTTTTTTAGAAATTCCCAGGGATGAGCATGCTTAAAATAGGAAAAATTGTGTGAATATGACAACATGAAATAATAACCATTGTGCCATGTAGTGTATCACGTTCTTAAAATGATTTGTCAACATTAGCATGCTCAAAATACGCAAAATTGTGTGATTATGACAACATAAAATGATAACCGTTGTGCCATATTCAGTGAATCATGTTGTTGAGGTGATTCGACAGCATTAGTAATCCCAAAATAAGCAAAATTGTATATTGACAAAATGTATAGAAAACATTGTGGCCATTATATCTAAAATATTTCACTAAGAACAACAATGCTAATGTGGGTTAATTTAAGATATGCTTTAACGATTTTGGTTAATTACAGTTCACGATGTTAGAAACATTTCTACTGACTGCAAAATACTAGACAGGCAAAACAGCCTATTAAAGGAAGACCGGACGATTGTTTTAAATCGTTTTAATTTAGTGTCCAAAATATACGTTTTCTTGTTTAAATAAAATTAACAATTGTTCCTTATGATTGAATGATTAACTTACAAAGTTATTTAACGGCAACCGAACACAGGTATTGCTTACGTCAGAAACTAACCACAGTTTGTGCAATAGCAGTCGTCTTCCCTTGTGCCGCTAGTTGTGCGTCAAGCACATTTGCATAGGTGTTACAGTACTGTTTAAACGCATGATGTCAGAAACTAACAAAACAGCTCATGATCATGGTTATCACGGTACCGCCTTCTATTTGTCCTCTACGCGCACGTGACAAAAAAGCGCCGCTGCCAATCTTAGTAGATTCACTGAACCGCGCGTAGATTTGAAAGTTTAACGAAATTTGAATATTCGAGGTAATTATTATTTAATCTAAGCTTTGATTTAAAAAAGCTATAGTAGTTTTCAATATTATAGAGCATTCTGAATTCGTGCTTACGCAATCATCCGGTTTTCCTTTAAATGACCGATAACCAATAACTACAACATCGTTATCTCATTTAAAACAAATGATTACGTAAAAGTTAGAACGATATGCCGATAACATGTTCTTTCTAGCTGTACTGACTCTGTTGTAATTCTGCACAACGAAAATCGAAAACAAACCTTTAAATAAAGGACACATTTTCCATACTGTTACACAACCTTCGCTGGTGAATTGCCCCATGGCGACTTCCAGGAAAAATACAGGAAAGCCTGCTCCAAGTGCACATATCAAATAAGGTATGAGAAAAGCACCTGTTAAACACAATAGTAATTGTAGGTAGGTAGATGCACAGTAAAAAGCAATTAAAGATATGCTTTAATAATCAGCTCCTATGACATTTTAACAAAGTCATTTTATGTTTAAGTTTTATGAAATTTTATATGTAAATGTTACTAAAAGAACATATGTACGGTTAACACACATCAAATTTCAATTTGCTGTTATTACTGCGCAATAATTCTCTATGCTTGGTGATTTCTTACTCCGTATGTTGTGTTTTGTGTTGTTGTATTGTAAATGCCACACCAAAATACATAAATATATGCAAACACAAGAACGGAAAGTCACTGTAAATGATTGTTTTATTTTGACACTAATAAATGTAGAAAAGTCTTGACAATATCTAATATCGTAAGTTATAAAGCTCTGTGACGTTTGATGTAAAATAAACAGAAAAATTTTACACAGGTGATTTAATCAGCTTTATCAAGTGCCTCATAGAAAGAAAAAACACTTTCCAAATCACTGTAATAATAAGTTATAAAAGTAAACAAATTAGGCCGTACATGACAGACATTTACGTCATGAAATCAACAAAAAATAGAGATTTTTGAAAGACACCTTCCCCTACAATCAAGGCCATAAGAAATGCCCGATTATGATCTTTTGGGGGCCCATAGGGTAATGAAACTATGGGTACTCTCAGACGGACCCCACTCTCTAACTCGCCCGCCTCTCATTAGTATACGGGCCGATTTTTCCAGGCGTGGGCTGGGCCACTTTTGTCCGAAAAATACAGGGCTAACCAAGAGAGAAAGTCCCGAGTCGGCAATTGCCTCATCCCACCCCATGACTAAAAAAATTACCCGAATTTTGGGCACTTCATTTGGACACAGACAAATTTGGAGATTTGCTTTTATGAAAAAGATTATTTTCTTTTTCCATCATTTGGCCGGTGTCTGAAAAATTTGGTGATTATCCGAATCCGGGGACTGCAACCCCTCAACTCGTACGCCTATGTCGCCCCTTCTTGAATATTCTTTTACTCATCATTAACTTGAAGTAAACTTATTGCAAATTCCCTAAACATAGAATAGCTATCTTTTGTTTGTCAATCTGTAAGGTATGCCACTATTTTACTATTTATTGCAAAGCAAATTAGCACATATTTCAACATAAGCACAGAGAAAAATCAGATTTTTTTACCACTGTTAGGAAAACTTGAGGGGACCCTAGGCTGGAGCCTATACTAGCATATAGGATAATCTAGTCCTGTTTAGGTTTTAGGATTTTCATGAGGATACATACTAGTTTGAGATATGAAGACTAATTCATTTTTTATAGAAATTACAAAAATACCTCAATTATAAAAGAAACTCATTTTATTAACACAAATCTACAAACTTTGCACATAAAACAGTTTGCACATTCAGAAATGCAAAGTTTGAAACTAAAGAGCAACAGCGTTTAACCCTCTCCAAGCGAACGACACAATAAATTTACCAAATTTCAAACAAATTGTAATTGAGTTAAAGCATTGATTAAATTTCAGGCGCCCGACACATGCTGGCAACATCTACTTAGAGTTCAGAAGTAAGTAAGTAAGTTTATTAGTTTATCACCATTTTTAAAATAGCAAAATACGTAACTAAGAGATTTATAAATCTGTACGACATACAGTATTACAAAGTGCAAACGTAATTATTGATTAGTGGTGAAAGGGTTGTGAAAGAACTATAAGTTATCCAGGTCAGCCACCCTCTCAGAATTGTTACTAATATAATTAATTAATTAATGCGCATGTACCAGGTAATTAAAAAATTTCAGATTTTGAATTTAAGACGAATGAAAATTGAATTATTATACGAATGTGTTAGTTTATAATAAAATAATGTTCAATAATGGGAAAGAAGAGACACATGTGACTACCTTTAAATAATAATTTAACCATTACGTATATAAAATTAATATTGTGAGGACCTAGAACCAAAAGGAAGAAAAAAAATTATTTTTCGCTTGTAGCTAGCAAAAGTGGATAAACATGTATGTTTTTATGGAGAGTTGTCACGTGCTACTTAAGTGTCTTTGACCATCAAGAATTTATGTTATAAAAGAATGTGGTCTTATTTGTTTAAAACTTTTAGAAGTGTGACCTCTGTGAAATTCTAGCAAACTTCTCAAGGGACCGTCTTAAGGACGTTCTATTCGAGGCACAAATGTAGAACTGCAAAACGAAGAAACTGCTGTATAGTTTTAATGTTATGCAGCTACTGTATTTGTCTTCCATGAACATACTGGGTGTGATGGCAAAAATGTTTCTTCTAAAAACAGATGAATATCCCCCTAAATTAAGTTCACTCATTTAGCGCACAGAGGAAATAAGGAGCCTGTGTAAGTCCTGCTGCCAGTACTGTGATGTCACTATCGTCAACATCATCATCATCACCTTCGCCGTCATAACTATCATCAAAATCATCTTCGTCTTTGTCATTATAATCATCATCATCATCGTCGTCATCATCGTCATCATCGTCATCATTATATATGATAAGTCGTCAGGGCTTTCACACTCACCTAAAATCCAAAGTACTATTTAGGCGAATAAAACATGCTCCACTAAGAGGAAGGTTCTGAAACTTATCTGGCAGACTAAAGATCTCTACCTGTAAGTGTTAGTAGTGTAGGGCGCTCCAGTTCTGCAATAGCTGTTGGGTTTGCAAACGAATATATGTCCAAATATTATTGTCTCACCTTGAGCGTAGGCGACTTGACAGGAGGGGGGGTAGAACAAGCCTATTTTAAAAGGCGGAGAAAGGTTTTAGGGACGTCAGTCGTGTGTGTATAATTCTCTTACAAACTATTTGTAGAGGTAGCACAACTATCGGCTGCAAATTGCTCGTTGCGCCCTCTTCAGCTGTTATCAGTCAACTGCAGACCGTCTCTTCAAAGAGAAAAAGCTCTTCAAGTTGAAAAAGAGAGCTCTGGGCATTTATCAAGAGTAAACGCACATAAAACACTGTTAACAGCCATTCCATCTTTGACGATTGAGCAGCCTCTCGTCACTATGGTTACTTAACTCGTTAGTTTATCTATCTCAGCCTGGCTGAACCTACGGAAGCTGAGAATAACCGTTAATTGTGAAACGAGAGGCTAAATTCGTCTTTCTAACGTCTTCCTGAACAAATTAACAGCGCATCAATGTCTAAACTCCGCAAAACAGTCATTCCTGTATCAAGTTAGCAGTGAAATTGAATACTAAAAGAACAATTCCATGTTTTATATAGTTTGGACAACAGAAAAGTAATAATAAATAAAAAAAATATTAATTATTTTCACTGAGGTTTTCATACGGGCATCTTCACGTTTTCTTTCGTGCATCTCCGCACTTTTTTAGCGCTTTCACACGATTTTTCTCACATATCTTCTGACGTTTTCACAAAGGTTCACACTGATTCAGACTTTCATGAGGTCCCACACGGATGTTTTGAGTATCTTCACACATCTTCTGATTTGTTAGTTTTATATAATCTTAAATTGTTTCATGGAGATCTATACACCATCAGACATTTTAATACACACAAAGTACCACACAATTGAGACATTTTACCCGGCTCCACACGTCTTTAAGGGTTTTCATACGAGCATCTTTACGTTTTCTTTCGCGCAGCTCTGCACATTTTTAGCGCTTTCACGTTATTATTCACACATCTTCATTGGTTTCACAACGGCTCCACCCATCATTAGACGTTTTTACACGTCTTCACACGTGCTTTTGCTCAGATATGTTGTTATGGTTGCGCCCTTTTTCAGAGCCCCCTAGCACTGTTATGCAGATTTTCCAAGCCTTTAAATAGCTGCTGATGTGAACACATATGTTAAGCTGAATGACTATGTATTATAATGCTACACTAATTTTAAGACGTGTTGAGCCGTGGGAACACCCACCCCATACTCACCTCCTCCATTTTTGAAGCACAGATAGGGAAATCTCCATACATTGCCTAATCCCACTGCATAACCGATACAGGATAAAAGGAAATCCGCTTTGCCTCCCCATTTTTCTCTCTCAGGTATGTCAGAGTCGGTTGCCTTTCCCTCCTCTGTCGTCATCAGTCCCGTGTCTGGACCCGGTCCATTTGGCTCAGGCTCCGTTATAGGAACCTTCTGCTTCTTTCCCATCTAAAATAAAAACAGTTGAACAAAATTTCTGTTTGTAAACATAATAAACATATATAGCTTCTCATTAAAATACTAACAAAGTGTTTATACGACATATGAAATGTAAAAAATATCATATAAAACATACTTTTATGTTTTAAATCTCATATATTTGTAAATGTCGTTTATACATTTTGTCTGCTAAGCTGCTTTTTGATTTTAAGCTTTTTAGTCAGGATGAAAGAAATCAGCAGTAGGGCTTGAGTTTGTAAATAAACACCAATTAGTAGGAATTGTAAAAAAATGAATGCTTTGTTTTTAAGGACAAAAATAACAACAATAAGTTTATTGATGCAATACACTGCAATACAATACAATACAGTACAGTACAGTACAGTACAGTACAGTACAGTACAGTACAGTACAGTGCAGTGCAGTGCAGTGCAGTGCAGTGCAATGCAGTGCAGTGCAGTGCAGTGCAGTACAGTACAGTACAGTACAGTACAGTACAGTACAGTACAACACAACACAACACAACACAACACAACACAACACAACACAACACAATGCAATGCAATGCAATGCAATGCAATGCAATAGAATACAGTGCAATGCAATGCAATGCAATGCAATATGATACAATGCAATACAGCACAATATACAAAGACAGTAAACGTAAAGCTAATAATTTATAGAGGATTATGGAATGTTGATTTTGAATCACTTGCAGACTCCCATGCTAGAGGAACAAGTGGCATTGTCACCAATATTTTTCTGTTTTCCATAGATAGATAATACATCTTCGTCCTTCGTTAAAATAAATGGCTATTGCTTATGCTCATGAAATTTCAACTTACAAATCAAATCGACTATCTGAATTTATCACTTATAGTAACTATGAGCATATTACGCATGCGCAGAAATGTATTTAAATTGTACTGAAGGGTTAAGTCTTTAAAGCTGCTGGAGTTTGTTATCGCTTCGTGGGTCGTAAATCTCCCTCATACGAGTACTAATGAGGTAATAGTTTTCTTGTAACAAAATATGCTTGCTTTAAGTACCTCAGGGCGGACCGTACCCAATGGGGCGCTCGCTTTGCCCACCTTTTCTCAGAGCTCATTACCACTGTATAAGGTCTTCTAATAATGAACCGATGTTTCTTGCAATAATTGCGGAACTCTTTGAAAAATGGCTCCGCAATTTGGGTTGTTTGAATCTTCTGAGAGGTTTCCTAGGATAGATACGCCCAGGCAGGAAGCCATGCATTCGCAGGAAAACACATGTTGCAGATTTACGCGAGTTTTCCTTGTGGCCGCTCAAATTATCAGTCACTGAAAACCTCAGAAAACTTCATGAAAGACAACGCTGCTGAGGCGGTCAGACAAGATTTCTCTTAGTCACAAAAGAGGAGACAAAACAATTCCTATTCTGACACTTAAGTTGTTAATTCACTATTAGACTACTATAACAACTAGACTCTTTACAGGACTTTCCGGAGTCGGTTGTACCCTAATTTATCGGTCGAGATTTGAGCAAAATCGCTACTCATCTGGATGTTGTTATTGTTGTTGATATTGTTCGCATCTGTGTTTTGTAGACTGTAGTACTTCGTATGAACACAAAACATCGGAGTTTTTCATTCAGAAAAGGATAGGCTAAGCTTTTAGTACGGTGTTGTATATTAGTTCAAGTTTAAATATGATTAAATTTTTAGCAATTGCAAAGCAAACTTGGGAAACAGAAACATTTTATATAAATAAAACAACATTATTTGCTTGTCTACTTGGATTGCTTACTTACGCACTCACTCATTCGCTCGTTCACTCACTCACTCGCTCGTTCACTCACTCGCTCACTCACTCACTCACTCACTCACTCACTCACACACACACACACACACACACACACACACACACACACACACACACTCACTCACTCACTCACTCACTCACTCAATCAATCAATCAATCAATCAATCAATCAATCAATCAATCAATCAATCAATCAATCAATCACTCACTCACTCACTCATCCACTCACTCACTCAGTCACTGACTCACTCAATCACTCACACACTCACTCGCTCATTTACTCACTCACTTGCTTACTTAACTTTCTCAAACTGGTTACTCAGGAGGTTTATTCATTTGCTTAATTAAACGTTTTCGACAATTTTATAGTGCTGTGTTATAATTATTCATGGAATGGACAGAGAGCGACATCTGATGAGGTGATTCTATCAACTAAACAAGCAAAATCGATGTTTGCTCATCTTTACTGATTTACATAAGGTAATTTTTAACTAGTTTAAAGAAAGCACTACGAAACCCAAGTTCAGTGTCTACAATCTGTACTCGCTTGTCTCATTGTTTACCTTAGGCTCAACAAATAAAAAACAAGTCGCAACAAAATCATATTAACGTCAGTTCACCTTATCTCTCTTCAGTGTATATTGCAGACTTTAGACGACATAATTCGATTTCAACTGAACAAAAATGTCACGTTGTTTTTCGCATTACGCATTCACAGCATCAAGCAAAATTACGTGGAAACAGAGAAGCCAAATTACGTTCATCAGTTACATCCAGCAATGACGTTTTTCACGTATTGCATATTGGATTAAGATGACAGAATAGAGGACAGGCTTAAGTCTTGATAATACAATATGTATCATGAATATTCCTGACATGAACTCCCGCCTATTTAGGGCCACAAAGCCGATTAAAAGACTTAATTTTCTTCACCTCGCCGCCCGCGCCCAGGCTGTTCAACTGAAATAAATAGTGTAGATTCTTTTTGCATGACCTGATACGAATCTGATACTGCAGCTGTTCAAAAACCGCTCGGTATGGAGCAGAATTAAGCTGAGAATATCCCAACTAGTTCATACTTGAGCTGCCGCGGTTAAGTGCCTCTTAAACGTTCTCATTTTTCGTTGTTTGTAAACTTTATTTGCCCCAGGAAGCGAAAGAAGTAACAAGAAATCGTGTATCAGTTATCAATTATCCCAGCCCGTTCTCACGAGCTTTCTCTTACACTCTGTAGATGGCGCAGCAAACAACTAATGGTTGCGCAGCACATTGCATGCTGCGCTGTGCAGTAATTTCCCGCTGGTAATATATTAATTATCAGTGCATTGTTTATTTTATACGATAACAATGTTACAGATTGTTGAATGTTCACAACATTGTCAGACTCTAAAACGGTGTAAGTATGTATCCATTCAGCCATTTAGGAACTTAGGTTTGCCCGATGAACTACGCCATGACAAAATTGTGGAATTTTAATCTATCTGGAGCCACTGCGTCTCGGCTGGACAAATGGCGTCCAAGTGGCATTAATATATTTTGCTTAGTGAAGGAAAGTAATTTCTCTGGAAGCACTTAGGAACGACTTAGCCTTATTATTAACAGATTCTCTCTTTTGTCAACCGGAAGAGAGAAACCCACATACAGCTGTGTCATTGCCTGTGAGTCATCACCGAAGGATATACAATTTTGTACATTATTAGTTTTGTGAATAAAAATATTCTTTGAGGAATACCACATTGTTTACTATTTACTTCAAATCAAATCAATCTTAATGAGAAAACAAATGTTTTACGAAAATGTTACCAAATGTAGGAGAGGAGGAATTACCAATTGAGGAGGCCCCAATCTATTTTATAGGAATCTGCAGGCCACATTCACAAACCTATACAAAACGTGAATCTTACGTAACATACACTAATTATACTTGAGCCCGTTTTGTATAGAGAAAGAGAAAGAAAGAAATTTAGAAAGAAAGAGAGAGAGGAGAGAAAAAGAAAATGAGGAAAAGAGAGAAAGAAAGCGAAAGAAAAAGAAGCAGAAAGCAGGTGAAAGAGGAAAGAAAGAGAGAGAGAGAGAGAGAGAGAGAGAGAGAACAAAACGCGAGGGGAGAGAGACAGATAACCAGAAAGAGTTAGAGGAATAGCTTTCTGGTTGTAGACCGAGATGAATTTAGTGAGTTACAGGAAGACCGAACGGTTGTTTATGCTCAATCTCATTTTAATTTACTGTCCAAAATATACATTCTCTTGCCTATAAAAGTTAACAATTATTTATCATATTTGAATAATTAGCTTAGAAAGTTAATTAACGGCACCGACCGAACACAACTATTGCTTACGTCAGAAACTAACCACAGTTTGTATAGGCTATTTACAACAACACAGCTGAACCCTTACAAACAATGATTAGTACACTGAAAGTACCCAATGTTTTAGTGTTATAAATATGCACAAATTTCCAGAAACAAACATGTATAAACAGTTCACAGTTTTCTAAGAACAGACGTCGTGTTTGGTGCAGATCTTTGTACTTGATCAACTGCATAGATTTATAAATCCTGTAAGAATCGTGTGAACGTGTGGTTGGAAAATTATTAAGTCACGTGATTATGTTGCACTAACAATAGTCGGTGTAGAAAGGGATCTTCTTTCCTGTGTAAAAGAACATTTGACGCAACAAACGAAAGAGTTTAGCAGAAGTAAGTAGAATGGCGAGTGATAAAAGAAGCTGAAGTTGGCAACAACTTTCAATGAACAAAAAGTTCAAGCCAGACAGATTATAAAAATCACAAAGTTGATTAAATACACTAAACAGCAAATTGTTGTTGCTACATATGTGTTGCATTGTTGGTTTCTATAAATTGTAAAACAATCAATATTATATTTTACAGTTTTTTTGAAGCTAATTACTTAACCGTAACAAGTATGGGCGTTTGGTGTCTCTAGAGAAATTTTTTGCGTGGAATTCATTTAAAGACAAGAAAAGAGGCAACTGAAGTAAGTTTCAAAAAAATCGCCTCAAAAAATTATAATACTTTACAGCAATTTTATGCACATATCGTACTCGCGTTAAAAGAAATTTTTGTTTGTTTCCATTTTAAATCTCCAGCAATACTGTTCCGACGGCGCCATTACATGACGTTACTACGTTACGTAAATCAGGGGAAAAAAGGCAATGTTAAATTATGACCCAAAAAACTTTCAGTGCAGATCTATATTACTTAGCATTTCACTTACTTGCTGGAAATACTTATGTAACTGGACTAATTTAAAATGTTTGTGCCAATTGGTAAAATGTCGCTGACTCACCCTCCAGGGTGCGCCACTCTCTAGCCAAAAACGTACTTATTGACAAGATTCAGTTATTTAAAATTTTACTTAATTAGCAACATGTATGCTACGAATGCTCTGATTATTTTTTCAAACTTTTCTCAACGTTGTCAAGACTTGTTTTAAACGACCTACCAAACGGTCATCGCAGGAGTTTAAATTTACAAGTTTTATACAGCGTTACGGCTGATGCGAGCCATGTATTCGAAAAGATAGTACGAAAGTGGTATAAAATTTCGAGACGAATTTTTTAAGCTTCCTGTAAGTGGAGGGTTTTCTTGCACTTTCATCAATTTTGCCTAACAAAAATTTTGAATAATTTGTTAAAAAAACATTTAGCCTGCTACCCTTGCGTTTAACATTGCAAATGGCTGCCAAAAATGAACCCTGTTTATAAGATACTAGCTGCAACACGCGATCACGAAGTTCTAGGACAAAAAGACCGACCGTATTCGAAATTGCGATTTGTGAATTTGCTAAACCCACGTCTTAGCAACACGAGGAGAATGGTATGCGATGCATTTTCTAGCTGCCTTCCTTAGAAGTGCTTGTTCAGTTGGAAAAGCTTAAAGAAACGTGGCTGTTAAAATCCACAGTAAATATTATGTTTAGAGTTTCACAATAAACACGAGTGTTTCCTGCTGCAGTGAGATACGATTGTCAGCAAGTACAAACTGCTAGAACAACCTACCCACTGAATGAGTAATTACGTATGTATTGAAGGGAACGAAGAGAAAAATGAGGTAGGTATAAGAGAGTGGGGGAGAAAGGGCAGATAAATGAATGGAGCAGGAATGGGGGGAGAGAGAGAGAGAGAGAGAGAGAGAGAGAGAGAGAGAGAGAGAGAGAGAGAGAGAGAGAGAGAGAAAAGGGAGAGAGAGAAGAAAGAGAGAGAACACGTAGACACACACAGAGAGTGAATACGAGAATGAGAGAGAGAAAGAGAAAGAGAAAGAATGAAAATTAGAAAGAGAGAGAAAGAGGAGGAAGTAAAAGAAAATGAGGAAAAGAGAGAAAGAAAGCGAAAGAAAAAGGAGCAGAAAGCAGGTGAATGAGAAAGAAAGAGAGAGAGAGAACAAAAAGCGAAAGGAGACAGACAGATAAGCAGAAAGAGTTACAGATGAATTTAGTGAGTTACGGGAAGACCGGACGATTGTTTAGACTCAATCTCATTTTAATTTACTGTGCAAAATATACATTTTTTGGGTTATAAAAGTTAACAATTGTTCCTTATATTTGAATAATCAGCTAGAAAGTTAATTAACAGCATTCGAACACAGCTATTGCTTACGTCTGAAACTAACCACAGTTTGTGCAATGGTAGGCGTCTTCCCTTGCGCGTCAAGTACATTTGCCTAGGTGTTACTGCTTAATAAACGCATGTCACGGAAGATGGGCTCTACATCATATTATGTCAGAAACTAACACAGCAGTTCATGATCATGGTTATCACGGTACCGCCTTCTATTTGTCGGCCACGCGCACGTGACAAAAAGGCGCCGCTGCCAATCTTAGTAGATTCACTGAGCCACGCGCAGCTTTGAAAGTTTAACGAAATTTGAGTATCCGAGGTAATTATTATTTAATCTAAGCTTTGATTTAAAAAAAGCTATTGTAGTTTTCAATACTTTACAGCATTCTTTATTCTGAACTCTTGTTTACACAATCATTCGGTTGTCCTTTAAGCGATGCTGTCTCTGGCAAGTAAAAGGATGGACGACTGCTTTCATATACCTTACTGCCTTTCTAGCTATTTAGCACGTTGAGGAAGGATGCGTATGCACCAACTTTAATAATTGCCCACGATAGTCAACATCAGTAGATTCATTTCATCATTAATAATAATCTTGAAATTAAGATTGTGAATAATTAATTAGTTACTACAGATTATTTAAAGCTCAAAGTTAATTACAAAAAATAATCTAATTAACAAGTAATTGCCTAACTCTTACTAGAACTGCTAAATTGTTGATAAGCTATAAGAATTGAACTGGGACATGTCACAATCATTGCCCAGAGCAGAGTGGTCTAGCGGTCATTCTGCTCGCCTTGTAAGTGAAATGTCCATGGTTGAAATACAGATTTGTCCTGTCTTTTCACACATTTAATTTTTTTCGGATAAAGCTGATTTCAAAATTTAACAATTATTGTGTGTTCATGGCGCACTCGAATGATCGCTTTCAGTGTGAATATGCTGCTATTTTCAGATTATGTTGACTAATAATTTTGATGCTCGCAAACTGTTGAAAATCGTTATTCCTGGAAGGATCATTTTTCATCTTTTGGGAAATTCTCATCTTCTTTTAAAGAAGCTAATTGCTCTTCTACATATATTACCCTAATGAGAAAAGACGGGTGATATTTATACGGCTTTTTTATTTTTATTGAGTGATATTACACCTGACATAAAGTCTTATTATAGTTAAACGTGATCCGCGTAACCATGGCAACGCGACACAGAGTTATAAATAGGCAAAAAGTAAAGTATTATTAAGTTAACATTAATGTCGCAGTAAAAAGTAGGTTTTGCCACATTACTCGATGATGTAGAACTACGTTTATGATAATCAAAATGTATTTTTGTTGAAATAGACCAGATTTCATGATCAGAATTAGATACAGCCACTTGGTGATTACAATTACAATTACAATTACAACATGATGCAATTCAGGCAAATAAATCGGCGTATATTTTCTTGTAGTCTTGCATGCTATATTTTTGGTGAATTTTATTCAATAGTAATTTTTTAGTAAATGGATTGGTCAGTATTGATCGATTAGGTATTGAAGCAAACTGTAATTTTTTTAAATATCTCCCGCAGATGGCGCCACGTTGTTTCCGGTGGCATGTTCTCGTAATTATTCGATATCACTGGTCTGCAAAATGATCATTTGATGACGCTCATGCTTTAGAATTATTAAATCCGCTTCGCACTTTTTTATTACATGTGTAGAAGCTAAAATAGCGATAGGCCTCATTAAAACAGCTAAAGCTGCGTCCACACTTGTTCAGACAGGAAAGTGATAAATGCACGACAATTTATGTCAGCTGTACTTAATTTATGTCATTTGCAGCATTAATTAAGCTTTGAAAATTGAAAGAAGGAAAGATTCAAAACGCTGCCGCAATTTTTGTAACCATAACAACAGAGACGCGACCACTCATCTAAGCTCAATTATTATACTTTGCTTGCCTGCCCTTTAAAAGGCTTTAATTTAAGAAGTATCTACGTGTGTATGTCGAATCAACGCTGTTTCCATAACAACAGCAAAAAGTCTGGGAAGCCTCCTAAGTGATTTGATTTTGCAGAGGTTCTGTCTTGATACTCATGTGTTTAGGATGCTGTCAACTAATAGATTCGCGATAGTGAGTGTGAAAAGCATGCCCCGTGAGAGGCAAATAGCAAAAGAATGTTTCCAAATAAATAAACGCGATGCTAAGTGAGAACGTTCAATATTCTGAATACAATTCTCATCTTTGCATACAAGAACAGCCAGGGCCTATTTCAAGGGGGGGGGGATACTTCCCCGAGGCATCACCCTCCAGTGGGGCCTCGCGCCAAGGTAATACTCGCGTGCCGTTTGCCAGTATTGACAAGTACTAAGGACTGGTCTGGAGAATAAAGCAGTTTTTCTTTCAATTGTTCTTTCCTTTAACAACTGTATAACTCCATATTTTCTCTTCGAAAATGCTTCTCCGGCGTTCTAGCAGTTCAAAAATTTTCTGGGCGCCAACCATGGTAGCGCTTGCCCCCCCCCGATGGGCCCTCACACGCCCCACTTCCCCGGGCCTCGCTTAGGCTGAAATAGGCCCTGAGAACAGCGCGTATAACTCCTGCGCTTTCACCTCGGCACATGCAACCTCAGAATCTTGTAACAAGGTACCCGAGGTTGCAGGCAGCCAAAAGTGTCAAGCATGCGCATTAATCCACGTAGTTTTTCACTGCTTGACCCTCCCCAATGAAAACTTTGTGAATTAAAAAAGATATTTCATTAATCGGGTAGCAAGGTACCCGAGGTTGCAGGCAGCTAAGGGTGTCAAGCATGCGCATTAATCCACGTAGTTTTTCACTGCTTGAGCCTCTCCAATGAAAACTTTGTGAATTAAAAAAGATATTTCATTAATCGGGTAGCAAGGTACCCGAGGTTGCAGGCAGCCAAAAGTGTCAAGCATGCGCATTAATCCACGTAGTTTTTCACTGCTTGACCCTCCCCAATGAAAACTTTGTGAATTAAAAAAGATATTTCATTAATCGGGTAGCAAGGTACCCGAGGTTGCAGGCAGCTAAGGGTGTCAAGCATGCGCATTAATCCACGTAGTTTTTCACTGCTTGAGCCTCTCCAATGAAAACTTTGTGAATTAAAAAAGATATTTCATTTATCGGGTAGCAAGGTACCCGAGGTTGCAGGCAGCCAAGAGTGTCAAGCATGCGCATTAGTCCACGTAGTTTTTCACTGCTTGAGCCTCCCCAATGAAAACTTTGTGAATTAAAAAAGATATTTCATTAATCGGGTAGCAAGGTACCCGAGGTTGCAGGCAGCTAAGGGTGTCAAGCATGCGCATTAATCCACGTAGTTTTTCACTGCTTGAGCCTCTCCAATGAAAAATTTGTGAATTAAAAAAGATATTTCATTAATCGGGTAGCAAGGTACCCGAGGTTGCAGACAGTCAGAAGCGTTAAGCAAGTGCATTAATCAACGTACTTTCTCCATTCTTTAAGCCTCCTCATGGGGCGTTATTAACCAATGAGCTAACTAAGCTATTGCCAAGGACGCCAAAATTTGAATGACGTCACATTTTAGGCGCCAAATTTTAAAAAAATTCTTACCCTCCTCGGAAAATGCGCTTCCGTTCATATTCATGTAAAACAAGCATTGTGGAATACACCACAGGCAGTTACTGTGACCTGTTGCTATATAAGTGCCACATAACGAACAACTGCAAGGTACTACACAACAAGCAGTTGCCTAGCCTGCCTATATATAAAAGTAGGTCATATACACGTAATTTTAGCAATGACAATGTAGAAATTAGGATAATAGTAATACTACATAATACACCACTAGTAATTAATCTTTGAGTATATAATTTATCATAAATTGGCAATACAGGGCGGAACATGTCTATTAACCTAGGGCGTCGGGAAGTTTTGCTCCTACTCCTGCGCCCTCATTTATCGGGTAACAAGGTACCCGAGATTGTAGACAGCCAGAAGTGCCGAGCATGCGCATTAACACAGTTCAGTAACAGCATAAACATCGTTCAAATCTCGTTTTTCTGGTCATTGCAGCTCTTTATAATGTTCAGTTCATACTTCACTCAGCAGAAGATCTAGAATATCTACTGCTAAACACGAAAGAAAAAGTTGACTTTTAAAACATAAATTACCTATTTTTTACTAGAGTCGACTACAATGTGCTTTCACTCGTCATCGAGAACCACGTTCTTGTGCCATTGTGAAAAACATTTAGAAAAAACAGATTTGTAAAGATACTATACCACCATAATACAGCACAGTGCAACATACGTAATCTTTATTGCAAGTGAGTTTATTACATTGCTGGTGGGAATGAAATGTGAAAAAAATTTATTCGAACTCGGGACCATCGAGTTACCAGCGCCTCCTCTTAGACCACATAGTCCCTTGACATAAGTGCACATTCTAATTCAATCCAAATGGTTTGTCAATCATTCAGTATGTCAAAGTGTTGCAGTACGGTACTTTTACTAACTAAATAAATTTGTTGGTTTAGAGTTTTAGTCAGAACTTTTAATAATTTTAGCCTAGAATATGCTCAATTGAGTAAATTAACACTTGGACTGATTGATGAACGTCTTGATCACAAGGAGCTGAGTGGTCTGATGATCTAAATCATTGAACCTGTAACTCTGTTTCCAGTTTTTCCCCCATTATGTTTCTTTTTTCATCAATTTCATTAAATTTATGGACAACTTTGGCTAGGTTTTACTACATGTTCGATTTAACAATCAGTTATAGGAAAACAAGTGTTACTTTCTTATCTATTAGGACCAAAAGTCTGGGATGAGATATGTTAATCCGCAAAAAATAGCAGATCTATTACTAGATTTAAAAAATGCTAAAAAATCAAATTTTCAAAACTTCTATCAGTATCCATCCTCACAGCTGTGGCAAAACAGTGGTGTTGTCTTAATCAGGTTATCTTAATTTTGTATACTATTAACAAATAATAGTCTTTCTATCTTTTATATCATCTCATATATGAACTTCATTCATTACATCATTCCATTTTAAGCACTAATGTTTTTTTATCATACGATTCATTTCAAATTTTCGGATTATTTTCATTACTTTTTTTTCTTTCACAGTGTGGGACAAGCCCTGCTTTTTGATTGCCCGCAACATATTTACATTCGTATATAGGTGAACAGTGTTTGAGGCTTTTCTTGTGCAGAAACAATAAAAATTTATTTGTATTATGTTCATTGTAGGCCCTTTCACTAGATATTGTACATGAAACTATTGTAAATGTGTAATGTCAAATAAATGACTTATGACTTATCTATTATGTAGAGGAATCTGACTTCATTTCGCGTTTAGTTACGAAATACAGCAGCTACCTTTCAAATATTTAGGCGTTGCAAATCTTCTACTGGGCTTGTCCAGGTTTTCCCAGTTAACACGAAATTACACAAGCTTCGTAATAGGTCCCAGTGGGCAATGACCCTCACGCGAGTAGCAACGAGCCTTTTTATAAGCTCCATATTAATTTATGTTTTTGTACTCGTTATAGTAGTTGAGTTGCTGGTTCTGTACCTCCCAAATGAAAGTTTTTCAGCCTCCTTTGTGGAGAAATTTACAGCCGTTTAATTTATGCAAACTGTTCGCAAGCATTCAGGGAAATAAATTCTCCTGCTGCTTTTATTGCCGAAGACGCGAGAATTTGTTCCCAATAATAATTCTTGTTTACGAGGCGGCGGCCATCTTGCTCCCTTTCATTAACAAATTTCATCTATTCTCCGTAATGCTCAGCGTGCAAGTATTAATTAAATATATAAAGTTTAATTTCCAGTATAATTTATTATCGGATGATGTGGCAAATGAGTCTACACCGAGGAAATTTTTAGATATATAGGGATGGATAAGAAGTTAAAAAACAAAGCGTCCACGAAAACGGAAATGTCACAACAAAACTGCCAATCGATAAAATTTTCATTAATTTACACTTCTCACAGGTAAATGCGCAGCTAAGCCAGGTATGCTGAGTTTTTAAGGCAGTACAGCAACAACGTTAAAGTCTATGACCTAACCTATTACTAAAGGTTTCCTGAAAAGTTTCGTTAGTGGATAAAAGCGCAGAAAACTCAGAATTTCCAATTGTAAAAACCACACGAATGCAGAACGATCGTAAATCATGTACATTTCGAAAACAACGCATAATTTACAACTCGTGATAGTTTGCAGTTTCTTTACCTACGGTAGCCCATACGTGCAAACTATTTTATCTTCAACACTGGGAAACAAAAACTGCCAATGAACAAAATCGCAAAACTGAGAAAGGAGACTTATGTTTCGTCTAACGTAAGCCTAATGACTAATGCGTTATTTGTCTGTGCAAACCATAGATACAAAATATTAGTCTGGTGGACATAGATCACCTCAGAATGCGAATCACCGGGTTACGTACATACTTGCAAAGTATACAAACTTTAGTAACATGTAATGTCCAACGGCCCGGATATGTGAACTAAGAACAGCTTTTACTATTGCATCTGTTTTTTCCTAAAAAAAAATTAGTGCACGCATTGTTTGCGTCATAATGAGTAAACGAGTGCTAAGTTTTGTAGAACGAGAATAACACCATGGAGAAACGAACCTCTTTATAGAGTTACTTCGCAGACGAGTAACTCCAAAACAAGCTCAGATATACCAGATTAAGTAGGTTAATTTGGAAGTGTCACAATTACAAAGAAGTTAGTAATTCTCTGGAGAGAAAATTAGGAATTCTATGCTTAAGCGAAAGACAAAAAAATCAGAGTACGTATTTGAACTCACCACTTTTGACTGCATCTACACAAAAAATTTCAGTTCACAAACATCGAATAAAAGGGAAATATTGTAATCATGATAATTATACAACATTCTTTAGGAAAACGAGAAAAAATTCCGTGAAATGAAGCTCATTTACAGATGTGCAAATCTGCAAGATAGTGTGTAGCCATTGCAGCCAAGTAACCAAAAAAAACTAAAAGGAAGCAGTCGTATAAATACCACAAAATTTGGTTTAGCGATAATAACATTTTAAATGTAAATTTTACTTTTGTGAAACGACGTTCTTGAAGAAGGTTTGAGTTCATTAGAAGAACATCATTTCACAAAACAAAAATGTGCTTTTAGAAAGTTATTGTATGTAAAAACAAGTTTTATGACATTTAAGCGAAATATTTGCGATATTTCAAATCTGTTTCGAATAGATTGCTTCGAGCTCTACGGGTTATACAGCCAATGACAGATAATGGATAATGGTAACAAACTCTCGTCTAACCCATCAGTTTCTGTTTGCAGAAGTGATTTACAAACAGAGGCCTCGGTTTACACATGTTATGATCAGGTCTTGATCTAACTGAATCTTTTATACAGAGATACGTGACGCTGTCTTCATTAGATCAATGTGAATATGAATAACTATCATTATACAGTTCGCGTTCATATAATTAGCAAAATTCTTTATTAAACAATTACTCCTCATGTTCAATATACATATTTACATACACAGTCTTATTATATATACAGTCATTTACATTATTATATACATGGTATTTTATGCACTTTAAAATAAAGATATTTAATTTTTTTTAAATAGATATAAATAAAAATATTATATACATAGTCTTTTAAACACTTTAAATAAATAATCTTTACTTAAAGTCGGGTGTGCAATGGAAAAGCATTTCTCAAATAAGCTATTCGTAACAGCAAATATACAGGATACTAAACTTTCTGCGAGAAATAGGAAATAAAATCAAGATGTGAAAAATGGGGTGCTCTAAAAATACAAATATTTAATGAAACACAAATAAGAACAAAGACAAGACAGTAACAAAAATTGAATAATAGACATATAAAAATTTGAACATCACTTCTGACAATATATTATTGAAATTAATTATCAAAATTAAAAAAAAACTTAGTTACTAGTATACATATAACTGCGGCTAATAACAATTGTCCGACATTAGAGAAATTCTCCATTTCTAAAATTCAAATGCAATTTTGCTAAACAGCTACGCTTTAACAACTCAGACCATTTTTGATTGGTTAATTGTTACTTAATGCATTTAAGGGTTCAGCTGATTAGTTATAAGAGTAATACAGGCGCGCCATTGGTCAAAATGCGTTATTGTCTCCTGTACTTAAGCAGCTTAGCTTCTGTACAAGTGTAGTACATTACTGCCGTTTGAACGTGGTCTAAAACATATTTGAGTACAATTTTGTGCAAAACATATAACAAACAACACACTCTTTGTGTACACAATTGTCAAATGAAGTACAGATTTAATATTGGACAAAATCAGAGCCAGCCTATTAAGTGATATTGTATTATAAACGGAAATACGAATGATTATAATAGATTTCTCATTGTAGGAAAGGAAGTCACTTAGCATACTGGATCTACTGCATTGCTATCAATTGAGCTTAGAAAATTTTGATAAAAACATTTACAAAAAGACTGTCCATGGACCATAAAGTTAATTTATACTGCCGCTGTACATAAATGTTCACGAGCGTGGTTGCCGCCATTCAGTTGAAAATTATGACGTAACTGGTGGCTTCGTGACTTTTCGTGAGCGCATTCCAGCTTTTTTAACCCTTGCATGCCTGTTACAGTAATTCAAACTTCTGCACCTTGTCTAGTATTCATGCAGAAAATAGCTGCCTAATTTTTTGTAAAACTGCTTATACCTCAGTCGCAAATTAACAATTCGCTGCTTTTGTTCAGTCGAGGAATGACGTCATTGGTGGAAAATTGGGAGCGCCCAAGTGTGAAATGATAACAACGTTTAAAAAAGTTTGCTATTTACACTTATCCCTCTTTTCAGAAGGCTTAACATTTCCTTTAAAAGTTTATAATTTAATTGATAAAGTTTACGAACACATTATGAATAAGCTTATGGAGAAAAAGAAAAAAACACGTAGCAATCCGATAAATGTCTGCTGAATTAATTCATAACAAATTCTAGTCTTCTGCAATTCTCTTCGTTGTAGACTACGTATTCATGTGTGCCAGATTCAAACCCTAATTGTATATTATTTCACTAAAAAATTCCGGAACCTACGTACGAATGAAGTCAAACATTACTCACAGTAAACACATGTATATCAGAAACAGGAGTCTGTTGAATTAATAAAAATAACAAGTGTTTTTTCTTGCAGGAATAACAAAAATTTACCCCTAGAGGCAACGTTCCCCATTTGCCCCCAGCCTATTTGTTACACATAGCATGTCATTTTGGATTACAAAGTAGCTCTATAACCAAGTCTGTTTCTCCGTGATGCTATTCCTGTTCTTGTTTTCTTTCTTCAATAATTTGCTGTTAGTTTTTAATATTGTGACGTCACAACGGAGCTACTCCGTTTTCTAAACTTTTTAAAAACTGGGCAGTGAATTTTGCAGTCCGAATGAACAACAATTCCAAAACAATGGCGTTCTAAATGACATTGTGAGCAATTAGGTGGAAAAACTCATTTGTTCGAATACCATGCATGTGTTAAACACCGCCTCATTTGCTTCCGTAATGAAAACTTAAAGAAAAAAATCATTTCTCAAATGAGCGGAAACCATTCCACGGCAACGGTAACGTCACTCCATTGATTTCCGATTACATATTGACTTGATCAAAAGGATTAGAGCTGAGGTTGTTATCTTAACCTGCGAGCTTGAGCAGCTCATGTTTAATCACGTGGTTCTAATTGAAATCTGAGACTTTACGTACATACAGTGAAGCTGTTGAGGTTGAGAGAGCTGGGCCAAGGAGAGCTATAGAGAGTTGTGTCTTCACGTTGATTTGTAAACTTGATTTCAGTTTCTTAAAAGGGAAGGAAAAAATGAGTTTTAAGGCATATCTCAAAAATCTTTCCATGCAAAGTTGTATTACTTAGCAGTACGTTTACCTGTTTGAAAGACATTTGTAATTAGAAAAGAAAATTCTTAATAATTTGAAATATTTGGGCGACTTTGTAAAACTGCATTGTCATTCCTTTGCTCTGTGCATCACTGATTCACCAAATATTATTGATCTCCTTGATCATACTAACTAATTTAAATTTTTGCTTAGTTAGCGAAGAGGGTGCTGCGCATGCTCTGAATATTTTCAAAAATTTTACGCAATGCTATCTGACCTTATTTCAAACGATTCACTATTAAAATAGCAGCGCCTAGAGGTCATCGAGGGAGCTTAAATTTACAAGCTTTATACAGTGTTACTGTTAAAGTAAGCTCTGTATGCAATAAGACAGCATGTAAGCGATATAAAATTTCAAAACGAATTTTTAGGTTTTATTTATGAAGCGTGTTTTCTTAAGCTTTAAGTAAGCAAGCAAGTCAGTTTTGAGCATCTCAAATATCTCATGATTCTCAGCTTTTCATTTAATAACTTAACATAATGTAATATAATTGTAATATTTAACCACTGTAAATACCGTTTACTATTATTATAATTGCATAACATTTAAGACAAGTTCACGTAGCAATTTTATTTTTTGTCTCAGAAATTGTCTTAAAATTTTGTTTTAATCAAATACAATTTCTGCTGCAGGTTTCATTTTTCATGAAACTAGGCTAGTATTTCAAACGAAACTGAATTAAATTGGAACTAAGATTACTCTTACAGCAAATGTTTATTAGCTAAAACATTTCTTTTGGAAGAGAGAGAAAAGAGGCTTGTACACGGTGCTAGCAGCTAATACACTTTCCCCTGGTTTTAATAATCTGATGGCTTTATACCCCCCCCCCTCTCTCTCTCTCTCTCTCTCTCCCTTTCTCTTTCTCTCTCTCTCTCTCTGCATTTCTCTCTCTCTCTCTCTCTCTCTCGCTCCCTTTCTCTTTTTTTCTCTCTCTCTCTCGCTCCCTTTCTCTTTTTTTCTCTCTCTCTCTCTCTGCATTTCTCTCTCTCTCTCTCTCTCTCTCTCTCTCTCTCTCTCTCTCTTTTTCTCTCTCTCCCTCCCCCTCTCTTTTTCTCCCCCTCTCTCTCTCTCTCTCTCTCTCTCTCTCTCTCTCTTTCTCTCTCTCCCTCCCCCTCTCTCTTTCTCCCCCCTCTCTCTTTCTCTCTCTCTCTTCCCCCTCCCTCTTTCTCTCTCTCTCTCTCTCTCTCTCTCTCTCTCTCAAAAAGAATCCTTTCCCTAAAATAAATGCCTTATTCTGCGAAGACGGAGAATTTTCACTTGAGAATTTTGTTCACTTGGGATGTTTAAATTGTTTCCCGGAAAGAACATTATAGTTTCGTCACGGCTCTGTTTTGATGCTACGAGTTATTCGCTTGTGACATTAAAGCTACTAACTACCATTTTTATCAGGGTGAAAATAAAAGTGGTGTATCTTTTTACAATTTGTTATTTGAAAGTCTAAATGTGGAATTACTCTACCAAACGTCTTGCACTTTTGTGGTCACTGAATAACTGTCTACCTCACTCATATACAACAAGCATGAACTAAATTCTATGTATTATAGCAAGTTGTAGGCTTATTAGCTTTACGATAATGACTATAATGTTTAGCTTTTATTACGAAACTGTAAAGAACCTGGAATTAAAGAGAAATAAATCATAGCGCTATACTCTGCCATTGATCCTTGTTTATAACAGGCACTTTGCATTCAGGCAGAGTATATAATAAGCCAATTAATGACACACCTTGAGATGCAATTCGTCTGACTAGAAACATTTTTACATAAAAAAACGGTAAAGGTGTGATTTTTTTCCTTTACGCAAAACAAGTTACTAAAGATCATAAAAATTGTTCATTTTGCTGCAATGACTATTGAAAACGTTCACGGCAATAACCAGACATTGCAAAAATTTGATTGACAGCTTCAGTTAGAGCTGAATTTCCATGGCACACATCCAACTTCAGTCGGATGAATTGTGCATACTTGACCAAACAGAATTAGATTGTGTGGCAGTGATGTAATCATACTGATGAAACATATAGATAGATCTATGCCTATAACGCCAAAATTGCTATAAAGAGATAAATAAGTCAAGTGAAGGTTTTACAAACAATCGGAAGTTTATACGAGAACAATAACAATAAGTTCCTTCAGGACGTAGTCCATGGATAACTCCCTTTTTCTAAGGAGATCTTGATTATTATTACTCGCATATGACTTCGATGAACCTGCGCGCTTGGTCGAAGAACTAGCGGTAAAAAAATTTTAAGTCTTTGGTATGACTCGGGCGGGGAGTTGAACTCGCGACCTCCCGGATTTGAAGCGAGCACGTTGCTATTGAGCTATACCATCAGAACAATTACTGTATCATGCTGTAACGTGTAAGCCAAGTCAGTAGCCAATGTCACAATGATGTACATGCATTTGTGTTTTTCCATTATTTACTATCAGAACATTTTGATTTTCGAAAAGCGAAACCGTTTGGTGATTTTTGCGCCTCTGACGCTGTTACATCCGGTCGCAGATCCGCTAAGAAAGTTTATTTTAGTTTTTACTCCGGAGGCCATTGAACTCGATTCTAGTGTCATCAAGAACCTAGTACATTGTTACATTTTATTATTGAAAACTTAAATAAGTTACTATAGATTACTATAAACTTAAAGGAAGTCGAGATGATTTTTCATATACTACCCCATTTTTAAATCCGACAAAATGTATACATTTTAACACAATTAATACTGCAAACGCGGTTCTGATAATTAAATTATAGGTAAAAAAATATGTTAACAAGTATTATATAACATATAATCAACGGTGAGCGAGCCCATTATTGATGACATCACAAACTAACATGATTTTCAACAGTAAAAATATTCTACGAGCGTGTTGTACGTGTTTGTGAAAGTGAAAATTGAAGTGCAGTGCCAATTTAAGATATCTAGTGTGTTGTACTAAAACTAGACATGTTTTAAGATAAAAATTCAAATTTCAAATTTACCGCTGTGCGCACGCATGAGCTGTCGAATGTGTGTAGTTCCTCAGAAACTAACATATTTGAACTAAGAGGTACAGCACATGTTTTTGTGCAATGCGTTTCCGAAATGCAGGCGCTAGTGTCGTCTAACTAGTGAATGGCGAAGAACCAGTAGCGCGAACGTGAAATTGTATTTGTGTGGTAATAATTCTTTCACATAAGTCATTTTTTAAAAAATAATGTGTTTTCTTTCAATATTTGAAAGAGTGGATTGTTTTAACCTGCAGGTTAAGATTGGGCGCGGTTTTGCTTTAAACTGAAAACTACATTTAAGTTTAAATGAGGCAAGACTTTAGTTGGCCAGTTTTTTCTATTGCATAATTTCACCATTTTGGGGAATTGTTTCAACCATTCATACAGAACCGCAAGCTTTTGCTATCAGCAGTTTCTGAGGGACTTTTCAAGTTACTCTAACCAATAAACACACAAACGGCAAAACACATGCTGCTAGTTAAGCCGTAGGATTAGAACGGATTACCAATATGAAGCTTATTTCTCTTTAAAACACCGGCTGCTAATACAGCAGTACGTGTCAGTTCAATTCAATTCAATTCTTCTTTATCTCTAAAAGATAGCATGTAAAATAAAAGAAATCGCGCATATGAAATGTACACTCTTTATAAGAGGTTTAATAGCAAAAAATACGTATGTAAAGGCTGAGTGTAAAATAGGCCTAAAGTAAAACACCGTTATGCCTGCTAAGAAACATTCGCAAATAATAGAATTCCGTCCACAGTAGTAAATCATAGAGAATTATTACTACGAATACATATACAAAATTTCTTTATATTCAAAAACCTAACCATGTACGTTATTTACTACATGTATTTTGTGAGTCTGAAATATGCACACCGTTGATTACGTTCATACATTATGTAAATAAATCTTTGGCCTATTAATAAAAATTCGTTTATAATAAAGCTCAATCCACAGTACTAAATTATAGCCAACACATATACAAAATTTCTTTATATTCAAAACCTAATGAGGTACGTTATTTACTACATGTATTTTGTGAGTCTGAAATATGCACACCGTTGATTACGTTCATACATTATGTAAATAAATCTTTGGCCTATTAATAAAAATTCGTTTATAATAAAGCTCAATCCACAGTACTAAATTATAGCCAACACATATACAAAATTTCTTTATATTCAAAACCTAATGAGGTACGTTATTTACTACATGTATTTTGTGAGTCTGAAATATGCACACCGTTGATTACGTTCATACATTATGTAAATAAATCTTTGGCCTATTAATAAAAATTCGTTTATAATAAAGCGCCATCCACAGTACTAAATTATAGCCAACACTTATGCAAAATTTCTTTATTTACTACATGTATTTTGTGAGTCTGAGATATGCATACCGTTTATTGCGTTCATACGTTATGTAAACAAATCTTTTGCCTATTAATAAAAATTCGTTTATAATAAAGCTCCATCCACAGTACTAAATTATAGCCAACACATATGCAAAATTTCTTTATCTTCGAAAGCCCAAAGGCGCAAAATATTAACCGTTTTGTGAGCTCGAGGTATGTATACAATCGATTTCGCCCATACATCATGTAAATAATTCGTTAGAGAACTCGTAGAATGGCTATAAAATATCACTTTTACCGTCACATTTCGATACCTGTACGCCCTCTAGGTATAACACTTATTAATCAAAGGGCCATTATTTATTCTGTTGCCCTTGCAAAGGCGTGAAAAACAGCGAACATTGAAATATTCGTTTTTCTGTCGTGTAATTGTTTGTTCACACTGAACAGGAATTTTTAATATCAAGCGTTCAGACATCTTTTATCTTCCTAGTAGAGGGTCCTGCAGTCTACAGATGAGGATAAAAAACAAGGTAGATTTATTAGGATGACTACGATACAAACGGCATTAATTTGCTCTTACGTCAAACAAAGAACAAGAAAACGCTTTTCGTACATAAAGCTTATAAATTCGTCTTGAAATTTTGTATCACCCACATGCTGTGGCGTCTTATTGCATACAGGGCTTGCGTTAGCAGTATATAATATGATACGAATTAATTTTTGCGTAGACGTTGTAAAATTGTACGCTAGTAATGTTCATTATTTCCGTAAGAATCAAAATGAATTAGTAAAACAAAAGTATAGTAACTCCGTACAAAAGTACAGTAATTCCGTACAAAAGTACAGTAATTCCGTACAAAAGTACAGTAAATCCGTACAAAAGTACAGTAACTCCGTACAAAAGTACAATAATTCCGTACAAAAGTACAGTAACTCCGTACAAAAGTACAGTAATTCCGTACAAAAGTACAGTAATTCCGTATAAAAGTACAGTAACTCCGTACAAAAGTACAGTAATTCCGTACAAAAGTACAGTAACTCCGTACAAAAGTACAGTAACTCCGTACAAAATTTGTAAATTTAAACTCCCCTCGACGCAGGTATTTTGACGGCAGGTCGTTTGAAACAAATTTAGATAACACCGAGTAAAGTTTGAAAAAATAATCAGAGCGTTTGTACCACGCTCTTCGATAATTGTGCAAAAATTTTTAATTTGCTTTATATTGTCAATAAGATCAATAATGGTTTTTTGGTGAATCAGTGATGCACACTGGGATTTCCCAGGTGGGGGTGACATTTAAATCATTAAAAATGTACTTTTTCAATTACACAAGTATTTCAGACAGGCAAACGTAATGATAAGTGATAATTATAACTCTGTATGGAAAGTGAAAGTTTTTTGAAATATACTTTTAAATTTCCTCTTCTTTCCCTTTAAACTAGAATAGTTGTCTACTAAACATAGTTTATTTCGATATATCATAAGTTTATTTTGATTAGTTGGTCGATTATTTTGACACTCAATTGTCTTACAGCTACTAATTGATAAATTGACTTTTATATTCCCTGATTGATTGATTCTGTCAGTATTTCGACTGACTGACTACTAGCGAGCCACATGACTGACTAACTAATTGACTCACTGACTAACTAGCTGGCTGGCTGGTTGGCTGCCTGACTGATTGACTAACTGAATGACCGACTGATCGACCGACCGACTCCCTGGCTGACTATTGCCAGAAATTCCAACTGCTACCGAAAATTTTGTGATCATTTCAATTATCCACCTATCGCCTGCTAAATCGACTTATTGATTAATTGAACGATTTTCTAGCGGGATGCACATGATCTAGTTTGCTACTATTAGTGTGAAAATGCCAAAACGTCCACCTCCCAAGGAGGACCATCCATTTTTTTCCCATGTAGTTGGCAGATCATTTATCAAAAAACGCTTTAAATTACAGGAGATTTGTTTACAGTGTTTTCTCTGGGGTACAGGGCGGCACATTAAAATCAACTCTCTGCGGTACACTGAACACGGTAGTCCTATTAAGTAACAATCTCTGTATAAGCTTCACCATATGTGAGGAATGTCACTAATTATTAACAACAGTAGAAGTTCTGATCTCAGATTCTGACTTCTGTAAAGGATTGTCAAAGCTGGTCAGAAATTTACTGAACTCTCTTTTCCCTTTTTTCTGGTTCTAAAAATGCGCAGGATACTACCGGTGACCGGAAACAGGAAAAACTCAAAGAGAAGGGACACAGTTTTGCCTAGGAAAAAAGTCACAGTGAAAAAGTCACAATTAATTTGGCTATGGTTAGGATTAGGATTAGGGTTAAGGTCAGGGTTAAGGTTAGGGGTTAGGATAAAGCTTAGGGTCAAGGTAGGGTTAGGGGTTAGGGTTAGGGGTTAGGGTTAGGGTTAGGATTACGGTTAAAGTCAGTGCTAAGGTTAGGGTTAGGGTTACGGTTGGGACTAAGATTAGGATTAGGGTTAAGGTCAGGGTCAAGGTTAGGGTTAGGGGTTAGGGTTACGGTCAGGACTAAGATTAGAGTTAGGGTTAAAGTCAGTGCTAAGGTTAGGGTTAGGCGCAGTGTTATTTCTTTTTTTTCTGTGACCTTTTCACCTGTAACTTTAATATCCTGGATTCTGTCTACTTACGCTAGTCGAAGCGTGGGGGTAGGACATTAGTCTCGTCTGCGTGCGTGTGTGTGCGCGCGTGCGTTCATGTGAAACAGCTTGAGTAGATTATCTTGCTTAAATCTATTATAGCAGGGTTAACTATGGTGTAATGCAACCAGTCAAAATAAATTTTCCTCGCAAGTAAGTATGTAGGTAGGTTGTGAGTAAGTATGTAAGTAAGTAAACGAGTAAGCAAGAAAGCAAGCAAGTGAACAAACAAGCAAGTAGGAAGGTAAGTAAGTGAGTGAGTGAATGAGTGAGTGAGTGAGTGAGTGAGTGAGTGAGTGAGTGAGTGAGTGAGTGAGTGAGTGAGTGAGTGAGTAACTGAGCAAGCAAGCAAGTAAGAAAGTAAGTAAATAATTAAGTAAGCAAACAAGCAAGTAATGTTTAGTAACTTTCCTGTAAGATTCGGAACAAAACTGAAACACATTTATTGATCTACTAAGGATTTCACTCCTCAAATGATTATAGCAGCAGATCATGTCTGGTTTTTATCAAACGTATTTAAAAAAGTTTTTTAGCTTTTGCAACTACTAGACATGCTGAGACATTATGAATTCAAACATCACAGAAAGGTGTAGCATTCAGCGAAGCTTCATGCCATTTTATACAATGTTCACACTGCAAGCCAGAAACCACCATCCAGCCGCATGGCCTGCTATCAATGTGGCAGCTCCAGGACATAGTTAATTCTCAAGAATACCTATAATAACCTGAGGCATTGGCCCAGCAGAGCCGTCTGACCGCGCTCAGACCTCAATGAATCATACCATGGTCGCCCATTCACCTTTTAACCAGGTTATGGTGCAGCTTTAACTTCACAACAAAGCACACATCATAACCATTTAGTTTTTCCCTGTTTTAAACACTTCAGTGAGTACAAATACGTCTGCTACTACAACTCAATAATTATCCATAACGGAACAGTCTTGAATTTTGGTCACTTTGTTTACAACGTAAATCTATTTGCTAACAAGCTTAAGAACGTCCACAAAAATACCAATATTAGAAGCCTATCGAGATTACAAAACACTGATATTTCTTTATAAATATATCAATAAACTGAGTATCCCATTTTTAAACAATCCCTTAGCATTCATTCCTGATACCACTTTAAACACTAGAACATACAATTTAAAGCAAATTACAGTAAACAATAAATTTGGAAATAACTCTATATCAAAACAGGCCATATATTTATGGAACTTACTACCAAGTGAAATAAAACAAATAGCATTTATCCACCACTTTAAAAAGAAATTAAAAGAATATCAATATAACAGGTTTCGTGCATCTGATACTAATTACACAGACTCAACTTTCATCTACCCACGCCCCTGACTCCATAAAACGATTAAAAATGAGATTTTTTAAAAAAATTACGTAATGTAATACGTGTTATGTTAGTTTTCTTATGTCAAATGTATAAATAGTGTAAATGTAATGAGTGAAATTTGTGTAATGTAAAGCATGTTTCTGTTAATTGTGTCAAGTCAAATGTATATATAGTGTAAAATATGTCATGTAATATTTAATGTACTTTTGTAATATTGTTTTGTAAAAATATTTTAATATGGTGTTTGTAAATATGTTCATTTATTGTATATAATTATGCCTTAGTTTTGCACTTTAGTTTTTTTTAGTATGCACTGGACGCATTTGTGTTGAACAGTGTTGTTATTTCAACATCACGCTGAGGATTACTCAATTTTACTATAATGAGTGAACCATTTTAATGACAAATAAAGAAATTATATATATATATTATATTATTATATATATTATTATTATATATATATATATATTATTATATATATATATATATATATACCATTGGCTCTTGTTTTTTAGCTTTTTCCTATATCGTACATTTTTGTTTTCCTAATTATCATGGACGTACTGTTTTCAGTATTGCGGTAACTAATAACTTAGATCAGCTCTCGATACTCAGCTGGTAAGTAGCCCTATATTTATAGATATAGTAAAGTTGTGAAATTCATCAACTTCCGTGCTAAAAAACGGGCACAGGCAATCTAAATATAGGCCACAAAAAACGTAAGCGTGATATAATCGTGACTTTAGTTTAAATTCATTGATAAGCCCATCCTACTGAATTACGTAGAAAACAGTTAAGTCAGATGTTCATCTTAAACGAAATGAATGATAGATGACCGACTAATATCCCGTTTCTAAGCCAATACACCAGTGTCAAATGTACAAAATACATCCCTGTAAGCCCCGATATTTATAAAACAAATCACTCCTGACGTAAGCATTAGTATTTTGCTATATTTAGTAATGTTTTGTCTGCTATGGTCTTAGTTACCGGAATAAAAATTTGAATTGAATTGAATGAGAAGAAAAAGTTTGCAAGTGAATTTTTTGGTAGTACATATATTTAGATTTCGCGTTTTTTGGCTTTGGTCCTTATTTTTTCTGCTCCCCTTGCTCGTTTTCTTTGCCCTGCTCATCTGCCTACACCAACACTTAAATACTTAACATGTCAAACAGTAGAATATGCGACCATGACACGTATTGGTCCACTTTCCTCTACTGTGCACAGCGAAAAAACGCGTTATAAAGCGGAGAGCTAACAAACTGTTTGTACAAGTGTTAGTTTGGCCAGCTTAGCCAAAGGAAATACAGTTGTTAACTGACAAATAATTTGTCAAGTGGAGAAAAAACCGAAAAAACCGAAAGCCGACAAGATTTGGTAAAGACGAAATCCGACATGTTCTTTCAAACTCCTACAGTGCATGCAATAGAAACTGAGCTGTACAATAAATCTCTGCGTTCAAACAATTCCAGTCTTTCTTCAATAGCACTAGACTAATGCACAATTCAAGTCTATTAACAGTGTTGTCAGCCTGTATAGCTGCGCCATTTTTGTTTACTAGACAAACAGCGGTGTTTACATTTCTTCAAATAGGCCCTAACTAACTGTTTGGAGAAGGAGAATTTGTTTATTTATCAAATTTGAACAATAATTCTATATCTCCACGTTTATATTAGACAGTAGCAAGGCGTTTTTGTGAGGTTTACACATGATTGTATATTCTTTCACAAAGATAATTGTGTAGTTTGTGTGATAAACAATGTAGTTATCATTGTAGTTATCATTGTTACATTGTTAACAATGTAGTTTTAAAAATTGCATCGATTGT